>PVIA01009499.1:0-60568 GCA_004024845.1 Tonatia bakeri | reverse complement strand
TGGTACAAGGATTTAGAGGTCCCAGGATTCAAAGGTTAACAAATGGCTTATCTAAACATTTGTCTGCTATTTACATAGCCTGGTCAGGCCCATTAACAGCTTAGGCACCTCTATTACCATTCCAGACAGGAAAACCCCTGAATGCCCCCGCTGGAGATGTCCCTGCCAGTTACAGCTCCATCCCTTCCTCAGCATTCCTCAACACCATCACGGGCAGCTCCTACCTAAGAATGGCTACTAATTAGCTATGTCCCATCACAATATTACATGGTTACATCAATACTGTTTTTATTTTTTCCTCGCATGCTTTTCTGTGGGCATAGCCTATGTTCTCTTCATTCCTTAGCTTCTAGGTCAGGACACTCCATCCCTACAGGGTTTTGGATTTCACTTCAGCCCTGAGCTGGCTTCTCAATGGCTAAGATAATTCTTTCCTCATCAAGGCCTCATCTGCTAAGGGGCCAAGCATGTGCTTCTGCCATTTTTCTGGACAACCTTCCCTCAATGTACATATCACATCAAATATCTAACAACTCTATTGGATATGTCAGTAACCCCCAATGAGAAAAACGTCAGACACATGTTTTATAGTTCTGTTAGTTTAACCTCCAGAGTAAGCAAAGGCAAAAGGGTTGGTGGTGGTGGTTCTTTTAAAAAGGAAGCCAGATCAGAGATCCTGGGAGATTTCTTAATTGACTCTACAACTGCCATCAAGTTTGTGGGGCCATTCATAAATGTCAAGAAATAGAAACTCAGGCAAAAGCATGAAAACTTCAAATAAAATAAAAAAGCCCAGTGAGAATGTAGTTCTACCACAGAATTACTTCCCAGCCTTTACTCAAAAAGAAGCACCAGGAAACTGATTAACTGCACCTGTAGTGACAGTCACCTAAAAAGCAGGTTTCTCTTCAAAGCCAGAGCATCTGATGGCCCCACACGATACAGTGCGATGCCACACGTCTCATGGACACCAATTTAAATCCAAGCAGGTCAGCTGTCACAGCAGAAGTCACGTCTGCCCAATAGCATTTTATTAACCCACGTGAAATGTTTCGGCATTCTCAACCTAGTATTTGGGGGATGGGACTGCATCCTCGAGAACACTACTCAAGTCGTTCTCACTTGGAACCTCCAACGATAAACCATGTTTATACCACACAGGAGAACAGACCAGCAAATAATGAGTAGCAGAGTAATTCAACTTTATAATCATAATAACGGCAACAGCAACAATACACCTTGTATTTATGTAACACTTTACATCTTGCAAAGCACTTTCCTGTTTATTTCTGTTAACAACTCTATGCAATTAACTTATTTACAAAATAGTATTGCTTTCATTTACAGAAGTGGAAAACTGAAGTTCAGCTATGCTAAGTGACTTGCATTTTGACTTGTCACAATCTCAAATCCTCACCATAAACAGAACTGAACTAGGACACTAACCCTTCTGATTTCAAGTCTAAATTGTTTCTTGGACAAAATATTGGCTCTTTTAAAGGGTCTTTGTAAGAACTCAGTTCTTTAGAAAAAAAACAACTTCATCAGTTTTACGCAATTTAGAGAATAAACTATTGTCCTGGTATTTGTGCTAGTGTAGAGATATTATGTTCTTTTGTTGCACAATTCCCAGGCACTTTCAGCTTAAAAATAACCCACAGCCTTCAGACCAATACCCAGGTACTTTCAGAATAATCACCTGAGCATGCTATTATAATTCAGAGTAGAAAGGTTATATATGTTCTTTCCTGAAGTTAATAACAAAACTAATAATTTAATAACAGCAAATATTTATAGATTGCTTGACATGTAACAGCCTTTATTTGTAAACCTCATAACGACTCAACGAACTGAGCTTTATACCTTATTTTTTTCAGATAGGAAAAGAATGAAAAGGTGAAAACACTTGAACAAGCCCATAGAAAAAGCGGCAGAGCTGGGACACAGTTTCCATCAGGCTGGTTTCAAAGCCTGCACTCAGTCATTTCACTTTCGCCAAGAGGATAAGCAACATAGAACAGAATCACTAAGGAACCATCTCTGAGGTTCATATACAGAAAACGGGCTCTGAAAACCTCATTAGTTTTTCAGGGTTTATCTGATCAAGAGAAAATATACCATGTTATTTTCCCAAGTACTACACTATTTTCCCAGCAAAATTATCAAATGGTATATATTTTACGAAGACAACAGGACAAATTCAAGTGTGATATCAATTTAACAGCAAACATTCCTGGAGTTAGTGTTGAGTGCCAAATACTGTGAATTCTATGGTCTTAGTAAAATCAGGAATTCAGGATTTTTAAAAAAAATGAATAAACATACCTGAAGCCTTGGGGAGTATGTGGAGGAACTTTGCAAACTGCAACAGAAGGCAAGTGAAATACAAACTGCAAGAGCCACGGATCTCCAACTTCACTGGGCGTTAGAATCACCTGGAGGCCTTGTTAACAGATTGATTGTTGGGTCCCACCCCCTGCATTTCCAGTGCAGGAAATCTGAGGGTAGTCTGATGATTTGCATTTCTAACAAGTTTCTAGGTCGCCTTGTCTAGCAACTCGGTATACGCTGATGTTTTCTGGACTTCAGCCAGTCCTCTCATTTCAGAAAGGAATGAAAGAGCAGTTTTAACACATTATTAAACTCCTTTTTTTCTAATGCAATAATTTCACCTTCCTCTGACACTCTTGTTTAATTTTAACAAACCTGACTCTTACATTCTGAGGATGCTCAAGAATTAAATGTGATATTCAAGTTTTCTTTTGTAGATAAGTTTTGTTGATGGTAATGGCTGAAATAGTTACAACTCCCCAAGTCCGTATTCTTCCCCCTCTATCCCAAGATGGAAAAAGAAAGAGCCCTGACAGCTGTGGCTCGGTTGGGTGTCATCCCACAACCTGAAAGGTTGTGAGTTCTATTCCTGGTCAGGGCACATGCCTAGTTAGTGGGTTCAGTCCTGGTCATGGCATGTTTGAAAAGCAACCAATCATTGTTTCTCTCTCACATCCATGTTTCTTTCCCTCTTTCCCTTTCTTCCCCTCTAAAATCAACAAGTATATCCTTGGGAAAGGATTTTAAAAGGGGAGGGGGAGGAGATTCTAAAAGCATTTCAACTGCATGCTGGAGCTGAAGAATAACCAAAGGGAAAATACACCAGCACTCCTGAGAACAGCTTCATTCCCAGTTCTGCTATCATTTTACCACTCGAAGGAATTTTAGTTCTCACTGCTCTAATTTTTGTATTTGTAAAATGGGAATAATATATGCCATAAGGCTTAGATAATGCTTGAAAATGCCTTTGAGATCACTGGGAAAGGAGAAGAATAAAAAATTGCTACTCCACATTGAACTTTGAAACTCAAACTAGAAAACAAGAGGAATCTACACTCTTTTAGCAATGAACCTGTTGAGAAGGCACTTTCATACTATTAAGCTGCTTGTTGTCACGACAAATGCATTTTGGACTTTGATATTGTCAGGTATTTTGCAATTATTTCTTCTAATGGTTTTTACTCCATTTCTCCTGCAGATGGAACAACTAAAGAGAAAATCATTCAAATGCTGTCCCTAAGACAGAGAAAAGTTTACCATAAAGGGCTTGCTGGTAAATATTTACAATTTTGCAGGCCACATGTGAACATGTGATCACATAAGAGCATGATCATGAGTCTTGTGAAATTGGAACAAATAATTACCACTAAATATAATTTATAATTTTCCCATAAAAAGAATTGGCATTTCTTCCTTCTTTCATTTTATTTTATTAATTATTTATATTTGGTCAGTAAATATTTAGGTAGGATTTGCTACCTAAATATTTGCTTTTTTAGCTAAAAAACACATTGTTTTTTAAAATAATACTGTTGCTTTAGAGTTCTATTTGGCTTCCCCAAAATAATTTATTAAGTCAAACTACTTGACTGCAGTACCCCAAATACCAGCCATTGTGTTCCATTCACATTTTCTATTTGGTTCGCCTGCTGCTTCATTACTTGTATTTCCTCCTGAGCCTTTAGAGAAAATAATATTATTATTCCTTCAGTTGTGCAAATTGAAAACCTATTTTTAAAGAGCTATGTCCCAGCCATTTTGATTATTCTATTCTATTCCCTTCTTCATTTATTTTATAAATAGAGACTATATATAAGCCCGCTTCTCTCTCCTGAGAGTAATTGTGCAGCCTATTTTATCCTTATCAACACTTCAACACACATTTCATTTTGTTTCCTCATTGCAGAGATAGTTTACCTTTCTGTTTACTTTTCTGTTTACAACTCATTTAACGGAGTTTTGTCTAAAGTGCTTTGCATAAAGATTCCTGTCAGGTCTCCTTTCCAAATAATGCAAAGTAGAAGTAGGGAGTTTCACAACTTAAGCAGCGAGAGTTTACAAAATGGTAAAACTTTTTGCTCCCTTGTGGTTAAAATTAAGATTTTTAAGACTATGGGCTTCTCCTTTAACTGAGATGAACTTCGACATTAAAAAAAAAAGTTCCTCATAAGTCCGTGTAAGTCAAACAAACGTGTCTGATTTTTAGCAAATGTAGAAGTTATTGCACAGAGTATTATGTTACAGAGGTGAGGAAGACACTTCCTTTTAATATTTGACTGTAATTTTGAAACAATGTGTTTAGAGGCATTTTTTCTGGTTTCCCTTTCCCTGCAGTGTCCACCTCAGAGCCAAGCCTAACCAGTCCTGACACAGGGAAGTCACAGTCACACTGTTCCCCAGCTCATGCCATAACTGGAAATCAGTCAGCCACAGAAATCTCTTCACAGCAGTATGATTGAGCATTATGTTTTCAGCTTCTATGGAGGGCTGATATAATAATGGGCTCCATGAAAAAACTCTCTGTAGCTCTGATAAAACATCTACTGAAGGCACTATTCATTATATTGTTCAATGTCCCTACACCAATTCTCACATTTCATGTTTTTCCCAATGTTCTAAGCAAGAAAAAGGTTCTCCCTCTTGATGATTTTATTTGGTCTCTTTCATATAATTTAAAAAGAGTTATAAATTAATAAACAAATTCAGCAAAGTTGTAGGATATAAAATCAATATACAAAAATAAGTTCCACTTCTATACACAATGAACAATCTAAAAAGGAAATTAGAAAACATTTCCATTTACAATAGATTCTTAAGAAAAAATATTGCTCAGGAATAAAGTTAACGAGTAGGTTAAAGCCTTATACACTGAAAACTACAAAACATTGCTAAAAGAAATTTAGAAATAAATAAATAAATGGAAAGACATCCCAGGTTTATGAATCATAAGACTTAGTGTTGTTGAAATGTCTATATCACTCAAAGAAAGCTATAAACTCAATGTGATGCTTATCAAAATCCCAAAGGCATGTTTTGCAGAATAAAAAGAAGCAATCCTAAAATTCATGTGAAACCACAAGAACCCTGAATAGCTAAAATAGTGTAGGACAAAAACAAAGCTAGAAGCCTCACACTTCTTGACTTTGAAACATATTATAAATCTTCAGTAATCAAAACAGTATGGTATTGGCATAAAGACAGACATACACATCAACAGAATAAACATAGACTAGCTAATCCAGAAATAAACACATGCATACATGGTCAAATGCTCTTCAATAAGGTTGTCAAGGCTACACATGGGGAAAAATGGTCTTTTCAATAATGGTGTTAGGAAAACTGAATTATCCACATGCAAAAGAAAGAAGTTGGATTCTTATCTTACCTCATACACAAAAATCAACTCAAAATTGGACTGAAGACTTAATTAAACATAAGACCTAAAACAATCAAATTTCCCGAAGGAAACAGGATAAAATCTTCCTAATCTGGTCTTGCCAATAATTTATGACAAAGACACAGGCAGCAAAAGCAAAAATAGGCAACTGGGATTACATCAAAGTAAAAGGCTTAAGAACACACAGAAAATAAGGGTGAACAGTCAACCTACAGGGTGGGAGAAAATATTTGTGAACCACCTGTCTGATATGGGGTTAACATCTAAAATACATGAGGAGCTCATACAATTCAATAGCAAATTAATAAACAAGCACATAAATAACATGATTAAAAAAATGAGCAAGAGACTTGAATAAACATTTCTCCACAGAAGACATATAAATGCCAACAGGCACATTAAATGATGCTTAACATCAATAATCATTAAGCAAAGGCAAATCAAAACCATGATAAAATATCATCTCAAACCTATTATAATAGTCATTATCAAAAAAGAAAAACCAAAAATAACATGATGATGAGAATGTGGAAAACTGAAACAAATGCACTGCTTGTTAGAATGTAAAATGGTGCCTCCACTAGGGAAACCACTATGGAGTTTCCTCCAAAAAGTAAAAGTAGAACTACCAGATGATTCAGCTATCCCACTTCTGTGTATCCATCCAAAAGTATTAAAAATAGGATTTTTAAGTCTTTTTTATTGTTGTTCAAGTACATTTGGACTTCCATGCTTATTGCAGCATTGTTCACAATGGCTGAGAGGCAAACAACTTAAATATGCACTAGCAGATAAGTGTTATATGCATACAATGGAATACTATTCAGCCTTCAAAAAGAGGGAAATCCTGTCATGCTACAACGTGGATGAACCTTGAGAATGTTATTCTAAGTGAAACAGACAGTCACAAAAGAGCAAATACTTATGATTCCATTATATGAGGTATCCAACATAGTCAAACTCATAGAAACAGGAAGTAGAATGGTGGTTGCCAGGTGATTCGGGGAGAAGAAACAGAGTTTTTAAGCAGGCATAGATTTTCAATCACACAAGATGAAAAACTTCTAGAGACCTGCTGTGAAACATTGTGCTCATAGTTAACAATACTTTACTGGATACTTAAAATTTTGCTAAAAGGATAGATTTCATGTTTTTTACCATAATAAAAAAATTAAACTACAAAAGTGTTAGAGAAAAACATAAAGAAAATGTCTTTGTGACCTACAGTTAGAAAGCTATTTCTCAGATACAACATCAAAAGCATGACCTAGAAAATAAAAATTGATAATTAAACTATATCAAAATTATGTATTTCTCTTTGAAAGACACTATTTAGGGGATTAAAAGACAAGCTGCTAATCTGGGAAAAAAATGTAAATCACGTATCTAATAAAAGATTTGTATCCCAAATACATAAAGAATTATAAAAACATAAAAGAAATGGGCAAAAGGCTTGAATAGACAGTTCACCAAACAGATATACATGTTTAAATGAATAGCACACCAAACAAAATATACAAAATAAGCACATAAATATATTCTCAATATCATTAGTCAGTAAGACAATGGATGCCTCTATACCCTCATCAGAATTTCTTAAAAATTTTCAAAATACAGCCCTGGCTGGCATAGCTCAGTGGATTGAGCGCGGGCTGCGAACCAAAGCATCGCAGGTTCGATTCCCAGCCAGGGCACATGCCTGGGTTGCAGGCCACGGCCCCCAGCAACCGCACATTGATGTTTCTCTCTCTCTCTCTTTCTCCCTCCCTTCCCTCTCTAAAAATAAATAAATAAAATCTTTAAAAAAAAAAAAAAGAAAAATGGTACCTGGCACACAGTAAACGCTCAAAAATAAAAAAAAAATTTTTCAAAATACAAAGTGATGATGAGGCTGTGATGTAATTAGAACTATCATATGCTACTGATCAGAATGTAAAATGTCACAAACATTTTTTAAAATTTAGGCAGTTACTTAAATAGTTAAATATATGTACATACTATATGACATAGCTATTCTATCACCTAAGAAAAATGAAAGAATATATCCATACAAAGACTTGTGCCTCATTCAGAGAAGCTTTATCAGCACTAGCCAAAGTCGAAATATCCCAAATGTCCATCAACAGGTAAGTGAATAAAACAAACTAAAGTATGTTTCTACATTGTAATAAAAAGGAATTTATTAATAAATTCCTTTTATTAGTAAATAAAAAGGAATGCAATCTTGTATGAACAAGAATTAAATAAAAGCAATAAAAATAATGAATCTTGTACGAACTCATCTACTAGATGAATCTTGATATAATTATGATGCATTACAAAAGCCAAGAAAAGCACGTACTGCATTATTCCAGTTATATAAAATTCTCTGACATGCAAACTAATCTATAGTGACAGAAAGCAGATCTGTGGCTGCCTGGGGGTAGGGCTGTTGTAGAATAGGGTAGACAGCATAGCAGGGCAGGATTATAAGGCGACACAAGAAAACTGTTGGAAGTGGTTGTCATGTTCATTGTCTACACTGTGATGAAAGGTGTACGCAGATGTTAAACTTCAAATTGCACACTTTAAATATGTTTGGTGTGTTGCACATCAATTATATGTTAATAAAACTGAAAATTTTTTCCTCATGTAGCTCTGAAATGATCTTACTTATGAGAGGAGACCCCAAAAAACAGAATTATCTTCTGAAAGGCAGGCGGCTTGTGGTATAGACTTCCCCCCAGGTGAGTGTTCTAGGAACCCACTGAATGAGTGTACCAGCTGGTGATGTTATGAGAGGCTGCACCTGGCTTCAGTGAATTCTTTTTAAGATTGTTTCAATACTTTTGCCCATTTCACAATGGGCAATTCATGAGCACATCTGCCCACACCACTCTGAGTGTTCAGGAGTTTTTGACCAAAAATATCATGACCTCTGTGCCCTGCCCTCCCTATTCAACTGATCTTGCTTGAAGCAACATTTTTTTGTTTTTTCTGAATGAAAAAAGTCCTCAAGGGAAACATTTTGCTAATGTAGAAGAGGTGAAACAAAAAAATGACAGAAGCACTAAAAGGCATTAAAATCGATGAGTTTAAAAACTGTTTTTGAGCAGTAGAAAAAGTCTCAATAAGTGTATTACATCAAATGGAGAGTACTTTGAAGGTGACACAATTTTTTATAAATAAACTCTAACGTTTGCAGGGATGCCCCCTCATATGCTTAGAAAGGGAAAGAGAAGACCCAAAACTGGGACTTCAGTGAAGAAGCAACTCGTAGCCATCCCGAGAAAGCTGACAGAAGCCTGGGCTGAGATAGAGTCTATGGAAACGGCACTATTGGCTTAACTCCCCTGTCACAAAAACAAAAGGTTAAAACTCATTTGGTCCGGTGTAGTTTTGTGAAGCATCACTATTTCTCACCCAAGGCTCAGTCTCAGGTTTAAGAAAATTCTTAGAGTCCAGGAATGTCATTGTATTAACTAGATTCACTGTCATGTATTCAGCCAACAAGTATCTTTTTTTCACCTGCTTACTCTGCACAAGGCTCTAGGCCAGTCGCCAGGGTATAGGGAGCTCCAGGCGCAGGCGCTGACACGGACTACCAAGCACATTTAACGAGAATTCAACGTTTGCCTTTCGGAGCCAGTAATGAATTATTGGTCCAGTGTTGGTGCCTGAGGCTTCCATATTTGGCTTTTAATTTATATCTTATGTAATTATAACATATAATTATTAAGGTGTGATGCATGTACCAATTTCTGTGTTGATAGGTATAGAACAAAAGTCAAACATCTATTTTGAGCAAAAGCTTTGTCCCATAGGTCAGCCTTTGTTTCTCTGTGGTCAGGCTAGCTTCAGGACAAATAAAATTACATATAAATGCAACCCTGAGTTTTATTTTCCCTCAAAGGTTCTAAATAATTTGGTTGTAACTCATTGGGGATGATGTTCATGAAAAACCCTATAATCTTTGTTATTGTATTTCTCAGCTTAGGTACTTCCAGAGCTGTGATTTATCTAAATTGTATTTTTGTCAGAGGGTTATAAAGGGGATAATGTGAAAATTCTACTGGGATATTATTAGTAAATTTATAAAATTACTTTCTGTATCCAATTAAACCAAGTAATTTTTTCACTCGTTGCTTTTAGGGTACTCTATGTATCATGAAGACTTCAAGAGAATAAAAATTAAACAGCCAAACTAAAGATTCTTTGTCTAAGAGCATGTCTATTAGGACAAAGTTATCATTTATGAGATTCAAGAACAGCTCTTAGGTAAGTGAGCAGTTTAAGCCTAAAGCTACAGAACTGTATACTGATGTTTCCAGAATTTTCCTCTTGTCCACTTGATGCTGCTCCCTCAGATCTGGCAGTGAATTATTGGTCCCAGTGTCATATGTACACCGCTGTGGCACACTCTCACTGCTGCTGGATCCAGCGGAGACCACAGTCCATACCTTAGGATTCCCTCCAATAGGAGGTTTGTCTCATATAGCAAGTGCGCCTTAGCACTGCAATCCCATTCTGCTGCCAGCAAGGAGATGATGGTACAAAACGTGGAGAAGGGGATGGCATTTCCTGGTCCTGTGAACAGAAGTTGATGGCATTTATACTGCCAGAGTGCCAAAGTATTTTGGAATCTCGCCTTGTCCCTTTGATGTAGTTATCTTAAGCAGTCAGTGAACATAACACATTTT
This sequence comes from Tonatia bakeri, assembly GCA_004024845.1. Taxonomy (NCBI): domain Eukaryota; kingdom Metazoa; phylum Chordata; class Mammalia; order Chiroptera; family Phyllostomidae; genus Tonatia; species Tonatia bakeri. The sequence continues at coordinate 50,161 of PVIA01009499.1, read as the reverse complement.
ACCTTCTCAGTTCTGTAACCTTTAATCATATATCTGATACCTTTCATTTGAGCCATCCAAGATATTTCTGTGGTCCCAAAAATATGGAAGGGTCCAGAAGAGCCAAAAAGAGCTGGTCAAAGGTAAAGCTGGCTGGGACTAGTGACCAGATAAGCGTGTGCAGTGACTATTTAGTAGAAAAGATTAAAAAAACAAAATATTTAGTAGTAAGTAAAAGATAAAGCTTGGGCAAATAGCAAAACGAGAGGGCAGAACTATCCTTGTCTGTCTTCTAACATCGGTTTAGTTCACTTAGTTGCTGGGTTACAAGATTAAATTAAAAAAAAAGAAAACAGCCCTGGCTGGTGTAGATCAGTGGATTGAGCGCGGGCTGCGAACCAGGCATCGCAGGTTCGATTCCCAGTCAGGGCACATGCCTAGGTTGCAGGCCATGTCCCCCAGCAACCGCACATTGATGTTTCTCTCTCTCTCTCTCTCCCTCTCCCTTCCCTCTCTAAAAATAAATAAATAAATAAAATCTTTAAAAAAAAAATCACTTTGCTAAGAACTGTAAGAAAATCTCTGTTTAAAAAAAAAAAGAAAAGAAAACAAGGAAAGACTGATAAATTGTCAAAGACCATCAGAGATTAAGGAGACATGACAACTAAATGCAATGTAGTGTTTTGGATTGGATTGTGAAAGAGAAGGAAAGTAATGGAAAAACTGGTGAAATCTGAATAAAGTTTGAAGTTTAGTTCACAGTAATGTCTAGATTGGAGAAGTGCACCATATAAGATAACAGCATTAGGGAAACTAAAATCGGCAGAGTTTTTACATGGATTCTCTTTACTATCTTTGCAATTTTTCTGTAAATCTAAAGTTATTTCAAAATTGAAAGTTCATTTAAAAATGAATAAGATAAGATTATTATCCTAAAGTAGATAGAGCATCATTGGAATATGCAATAACAAAGAGACCAATTCAACTCTAGCATTAAATCATTTAATAAAGAGATTCAGAAGCTGCAGTCTTGTATAGGACAGGTAGAACTCTTAGTCCAATGTGAAGTTTAAGGAAGAATACCTGATCGATCAGAAGGATTTGCAGAGCTGGGCAGGAAAAGGAAAGGCTGACCAGAATTACCGGTAGAAGGAAGGACAGGAGGCATATGGAGAACTGATGTAATTTGAAAGGGCAAAAGATGAGGCTAGAGATGGGAACAGATCAGACCATGGAAGCTTTAGTGCCTGGTTAAGGAGCTAGATCTCCAGCTGGGGATAACAGTGAATAGAATAATCTGATCTGCAATGGAAAGCTGATATATTTTTGAAGGCAGAGATGAAAATAGGCAGACAAATTAGGTATCATTTGTAATAGTGTGAATTAGGCAGAGACAGTATGGAGAAGAGAGTACAAATTTAAAAAATACATGAAAGTAAAATAAGCTCCACTTAGTGAACTTGACCTGAGGTCATGTAGTGCAGAGGGAAATTACCTACTAACAAAAAATGCCTTCAAAATACCACTGAGCTGTAACAAAAGCAACAAAACTAATACCACAACAATGAAATCCCAAAAAAGTTGCACATGGACTTTGACAGACTGATTCTGAAATTTAAATGAACAATAAAAGTGCCAAGAATAGTCAAGACAATTTCAGAGAAAAAATAGAACAAGACATGGCTACTTCTTCACTAGATATGAAAACTCACCATAATGCTAAAGGAATTAAACAATGTGTTACTGAACCATGGATGGAAAAAAAAGCAATAAAAAAGAATAGAGACTGTATACCTACATATACAGGGGTGGGCCAATGTAGGTTAATAATAATGAATAATAAAATATTAACAAATAAATAATAATACAAAGATAAACTCTATGTTTCATATACTCACAATTGTTAACCTATTCTCCCCCCATATATAGAACAGTATATGTCAATGTTGAAATCATAAGTCTGTACGAAAAATACGATATTCAGGGCACTGACCCTAAGGAATTTTTTGTGTACATGAAAAAAAAATTTAGATCTCTACCTCATGCTATTCCATAATTAAATAAATAAATAACAAAATGAACCCAAAAAATCAAGAAGAGAATGTACATAAATTGGTGTAAATGTTTTGACTATGAAGTAGGTAAAGATTTATTTATCAAGACAGAGAAGGCCCAAGACACAGAGTAAAAGGTTAATACATTTGAATACTGCATCAATAGAAAAATATTCTTTATTTAAAAAGTTATCACAAAGTTTAGAAAAACAACTCAAGAAAATATTTTCAATGACTGTAGATGACAAAAGATTTGAATCCTTAATATACATAAATATTCTGTGACTCTGGCCAATTCAGAGAATAGAACCCATGTGACCAGTAAACTCATGAAATAATACCTTATTCACTAATCAGGAAAATGCAAATTAATAATAGCACTTCATATTATTTGTTGGTAAAATCTTATAGTCTTGGCAAGGATTTCAAACAAAGGTAATGGTTCTTCACTGCCAGAGGGACTGTAAATCAGAACGGCCATTTTGAGAATCAATTTGGTACTACGTAAGAAATTTGAAGACAAACATAGCATTAGGTATATCACCTAGAGGAATTCTTCCACGTGAGCACCAACAAGCATGCACAAGATTATTGATTTTAGAACTATGTAGCCAAAATATAATCGGAAATCACCTATATATCTATCAATAGGGGAATGAATTATGATACAGTCAACATTCATATTGCAATTAGCACAAGTAGATCTAAAAAATAACATGGAAATAAGGTTACCTACAATAAATATTATTTTTATAACTTTAATATTCAATACAATTCTATATATTCTCTATAGATGAATACTTACAGAAAAATATAAAAAGCATGAGGACGTGTAATACATGGGGACATCTGTAACAGAGTAAACAATAAAAATAAAGTTAAAAAAACAAAATCAAGCCCTGGCTGGTGTAGCTCAGTGGATTGAGCACGGGCTGCGAACCAGGCATCGCAGGTTCGATTCCCAGTCAGGGCACATGCCTAGGTTGCAGGCCACAACCCCCAGCAACCACACATTGATGTTTCTCTCTCTCTCTCCCTCACTTCCCTCTCTAAAAATAAATAAATAAAATCTTTAAAAAAAAACTGGCTAGAAACAAAATAAAAAAAAAAACAAAATCAGAGATGAAAGAAAAATTACCATAGACATTACAGAAATACAAAAGATCATACAAGAATACTGTGAAAGACTATGCACCAGCAAATTCAATAACCAAGGAAAATGGATAAGTTCCTAGAAATATACAATCTTCCTAGACTAAATCATGAGGAATCAGAAAATCTAAACAGACTGACAACAGGGAGTAAAATGCAACAACCACAAAAAACCTCCCCAAAAAGTAAAAGTTCCAGACAGATGGCTTCACTTGTGAATTCTACCTACTAAACATTCAAACAAGATTTGATAATAATCATTCTCAATCTCTTCCAAATTACTGAAGAAGAGGCAATAATTTCTAATGCATTAACCCTGATACCAAAATCTGGTAAGGATAACATACAAAAAAGAAAACTATGTACTAGTATCTTTTAAAAAAATATAGATGCAAAAATTATACATAAAATACTAGCAAGTTGAATACAACAGTACATTAAAAAATACATCACAATCAAATGAGTGCATTCTTGGGGCACAGGGATAGCTCATTACAAGCAAATCAGCCAATGTAATACAGCATGTTAAAAAATTAAAGGATAAAAATCATATGATCATGTCAATAGATGCAGAAAAGTATTTGATTAGATACATCCATTTATGAGTAAAATACTCAATAGAATGGGTATAGAAGGAAAGTACTTCAAAATAAAAAGGCCGTATATGACAAACCCTCCCTAACATCATAATTAATGGTGAAAAACTGAAAGCTTTTGCTCTAAGAATCAAAACAAGACAAGAATGTCCACTCTCACCACTCTTGTTCAATATAGTACTGGAAGTCCTAGCCAGAGCAATCAGGCAAGAGAAAGAAATGAAAGACATCCAAATAGGAATGAAGAAGCAAAATATTGCAGATGACATGACTCTCGTATAGAAAGCCCTAAAAACTCCACCAACAATTGTTAGAAACACTAAAAAGTCTACAGCCATACCACCCTGAACACATCTGATCTCGTCTGATCTCGGAAACTAAGCAGAGTCATGCCCGGTTAGCACTTGAATGGGAGAAACACTAAATATATACTGTAAAGTTTCAGCATACAAAATCAACATATAAAAATCCATTGCATTCCTGTATACTAACAACGAAATCTCAGAAAAAGAAATGTAAAACAATCCCTTTTGCAATTGCAACAAAAGGAATAAAATACCTACCAATAAACTTAACAAAAATGTGAAGAGCCTATATAATGAAAACTACAAAGCATTATTGAAAGATTGAAAAAGAACAAAGAAATGAAATGATAGTCTGTGTTCATGGATTGGGGGAATTAACATAATTAAAATGTCCATACTACCCAAAGCAACATATAAATTTAATGCAATCCCCATCAAAGTCCCAATGATATTTTTTAAGGAAATGGAACAAATAATCATCAAATTTATATGGAACCATAAAAGAACCTGAACAGGCAAAATAATCCTGAGAAAAAAGGAACAAAGCCAGAGGTATCATGCTCCCTGACTTCAAATTATACTTCAAAGCTATAATAATCAAAAGAGTATGGTATTGACAGAAAAACAGACACACAGACCAATGGAGCATAATTGAGAATCCATAAATTAACCCACATGTATATGGGCAAATAATTTTCAACAGAAGAGACAAAAATGGCCCCTTCAATAAATGGAGTTCAGAAAATTGGAAAGCACATGCAAAAGAATGAAACTAGACTGTTAGTTGACACCAGACAAAAAATTAACTCAAAATAGATTTAACTTGAATATAAGACCTGAAACAATAAAATATATACAAGAAAATGTAGGTAGTAAACTTATGAACCTTGGTCTCAGAATGACTTTCATGAACAAAGGCAAAGATAGTAAAACTAAAAGTAAATTAATGGGATAATATCAAACTAAAAAACCTCTACACAGTAGAGGAAACCATCAACAAAACAAAGAGGCAAGAACTGAATGAGAGAAGATATTTGCAAACAGTACCTCTGATAAAAGGTTAACAAAGAACTCATACAACACAACAACAAAAAAAAATAGTCAGAGGTTCTGAAAAAAACACTTTTCTAGGAAGACATAAAAATGGCCATGAGATATATGAAAAGATACTCAACCTCACTATCTATAAGGGAAATGCAAATGAAAACCACAATGAGATATTACCTCATACCTGTTAAAATGGCTAGTAGCAATAAGATAAGAAATAACAAGTGCCGAGGAGAATATGGAGAAAAAGGAACCATCATAGATGGCTGGTAGGAATGTAAACTGGTATGGCCACTGTGGAAAACAGTCTAGAGGTTCCTCAAAAAAATTGAGAATAGAGCTACCATATGACTCAGTTATCCCTCTTCTGGGTATCTACCAGAATATTCGAAAACATGTTTTTGTAGAAGTATATATACCCCTATGTTCACTGTGGCATTATTCATGATGGCCAAATCATAGAAATAACCTAAATGCCCTTCGGTGGATGATTAAATAAAGAAGATATGGTGTATACAATGGAATACTACTCAGCCATTAGAGAATAAAATACTGCCATTGTAAAAACATGGATGGATCTTGAGATTACCATGCTACCTGAAATAAGCAGAAAAAGACAACAACCATATGATTTTACTGATATGTGAGATATAACACAGAAAGCAACAAAGGGCCCTGACCAGTGTGGCTCAGCTGGTTGAAGCATCATCCCACAACCAAAAGGTTGCAACTTCAATTCCCAGTCAGAGCACATGCCTAGGTTGCAGGTCCAATCCCCAGTTGAGGTGCATATGATCCCTGGTACAGGAGCTGCAGGAGGCAAGCAATTGATGATTCTTCTAGCATCTATGTTTCTCTCCCTTCCATTTTCCCTTCCTTTCTCTCTAAAAGCAATGAAAAAATGTCCTCAGGTGAGAAGTTAAAAAAGGACCAAACAAAACAAACAAATAAATTCTTAGATGTGTATAACTGTGTGAAGGTTACCAGAGGGGAGAAGGGGTGGTTGAAGGATGAGGAGAGTAAAGGGGGTCAACTATATGGTGACCGAGGTTGACCAGACTGTGGATGGTGGACACACAATGCAATATTCAGATGATGTTCTATAGAATTTTATACTTGAAACTTACATAACATTATTAACTGTTTTACCCCAATAAATGTGACAAAAAAGGAAAAACAAAAAAATTAACGTAATTTTCTGTAATTATTTTATAATTTTTCAAAGAAAACACAAAACTGTCAGTTTTAAATATTTCATGAAGATGATTTAAATGTTTTAAGTATTCTAATATGTAAACTTTAATAAAAGTTTAATGCTGCACTTCTTTGCAGCATATTTTCCCACCCCCTTACCTGCAGGACTCTACAACCAACCACACCACAGGGACTGAGCTTTGGAAAGGGAGTTGACCTATAATCCCAGGGCTCTGGTTTGGAAACCTAAGTTGGCTGTAGCTCCATGGTTATTCTGCGTTCAGTACTTCCCCACTGCACATCCATCCATGTCTTTTGCAACTTCTCTCAAGCCATGACCATTCATGTGCATGTTTTATTCCACAACTCGAAGGGCAAGAACTGGATCTGGATTATTTTTGCATTCCCTCCAGCCTAGTGCTTAATAGAATGTGCAATTCACAACTTTAGGAGGTAGTAAAGGCCATGGCAAATTGTACTCAATATAATTTTACAGCCACTTCCTGTGTTTTTTCTCTACACAGTCTTCAATTTAATTATACCAGATTAACATTGCTACAGAGCCTGAATGACATAACACCGCACACCACCTCATGAAATAAATGTATGATAATCAGCATTAGGAGAAATGGAAAACATAGCCTGTGGTTCCTGCTGATACATATTTCATTCCCATAAACAAGATGCTCAGTAAATACAAACTATAAATAAACACCTGAATAATAATAATAGATGATATTGACACTTTTGAGCACCAGTAATGTGAAAGAGATTTTGCTACATACTTTCTGTATGTTAAATCATGTTTCTCACAACATAAAACACATAATATGCTATACATACATTGTATATAGTATTTTCCACAATGGCAATTGAGTACACAGTGCTTACTTTCTCATAGGATATATAAGTTTTATAAAAACAGGAACCTGACTTTTTTGATCCATTCTGCATTTCCAGGGCTGATAACATCTGGCCTATAGTAGGCATTGAACAAATACCCATTGACTGAACGAATAAATATATAACTTGTCCTATGAACAAGGTAATATTATTTAGTTTTAATGGTGAGTAACTAGAACATTAACTGAGTAGCCCAAAAGTGGCAGAGACAAAATTAAGTGCAGTTTTTCAATATTCAGTATAACACTCTTCTCATTGGTGACCAATACTAGGAAGTATTGTAGCCCAGAACACTTCTGTAAGTCTGTTATAAACTTCTTGTAAGGAAACTTTAGCAAGCTTCACTGTAGTTTCTTCCTAAAGATAGTGGAAAATGGTGCTAAAATGTCTCAGGTTATCCCTGATTTTTTAAAGAATAAGAGATGCAGCCCTGATTAGTGTAGCTCTGCTGGTTTGGAGCTGAACTGCAGAGCATCAGTTTGCCAGTTCAATTCCCAGTCAGAGCATATGCCTCGGTTCTGGGTTCGGTCCCCAGTCCAGGCACATAGGAGAGGCAACCAATGGATGTTTCTCTGTCACATCAGTGTCTCTCTCCCTATCTTTCTCCCTATCTTCCTCTCTCTCAAAAAAATAAATACAATCTTTTTTAAAAAATAAAAGGTACAGAATATTTGTCTTCCATAAGCAGTATACAAGGTTCAGAGACCAATTTAGGAAAATTGACTGGGCAATTATGAGCATTATTTTAGTAATTTATTGATAGATCCTGAATTAGTTCCATTTGCCCTTTAGTTCAACTTTCTACATGTTGCAAATTGATCATGTTCTTGACATGCCCAACTTTATCATTAGGGTCTCACTTATAATATCTGAGGTCAATTAGATAATTGTTCATAAATATCTAGTAAATATGAGAATGAAGGCCTTTGGGGAATATGAAGCATGGTAGATATATTTGATGTTTGTTTTCTATGATTCAGCACCAATCCCTTGGAACAAAGTGGTGTCATCAAACTTTCCAACAATTTTTCACCAGATCTGTCATACCCAGGTTTAGCTAATGCAGTATCCTAGTGTGGTTAGTGCATAAACATGCTTCATCATATAATGATGGTACCAATATTCTTGACACTTTGATAACTGTCTAAGTAGGATTATTACTTTCTATTCATCATTAGCAGTGAAGTTAAAATGTTTCCTACATTATAAAAGGTGCAAGTAATTTGTTAACTGTATCCAGCCATGTATTATGAAAAATATAGATTTTTACCTTTTTAAAATTATTTTACTGTTGTTCAATTGCAGTTGTCTGCATTTACTCTCCACCACTCCCCCCACCCTGGACAAACCCACCTCCCTCCCTTGCTTCCACCCCCTACCTTGGTTTTGTCCATGTGTCCTTTGTAGTTGTTCCTGAAAACCCTTCCCCCCATCATCCCCTCCCACCTCCCCTCTAACATTTATTAAAGAAGATACAAAATACAAGCAACGTTGTACGTAGAACAATGATGCCTCAGTTGCCTTCAAAGTAAGCACCTTGGGACCTCGCACAGTTCCCCCAGCTTCTCTTCCCCTGTTCAAAACACTCTGCAAAACCCTTTGTTGGAACCGCCATTAGCTGCCCCATCATACTTTCCAAATCTCATTGATGGTCTGAAATCTCTTTCTTTTCAAAGGTGATTTTAGTTTTGAGAAAAGCCAGAAATTACAGGGAGTCAAATCCTGGACTGTAGGGGGGCTGATTCACCTGGGTGATTTGATGTTTCACCAAAAACTCTACACGAGACAAGATACAATAGTATTATCTTGCGAAGCTGACAATCACCAGTTGTCTGTAGCTGCATCTGATTTCATTATATTGCATCTCTCAACTGACAAAGAACATTGAGGGAGTGTCCCTTATTAATTGTTTGACCTCGAAGGGCCTACTTATGATGGGCAATATCTTCCCAATCAAAAAACACAGTTAATATGGTCTTGATCTTGCTGTGACTTTACTGTGCTCTCTTTGGGTGTGGAGAACTCCCATTGGGATGACTAGGCCTTTGTTTCCAGATCATAGCTGTAGACCCACCATTCGTTTCTAGTTATGACCATGAGGAAATCTGATACATTTGTTGTGGTTTTAATCAAGTCATTAGCAAATGAAGCACAATATTCCTTCTGCTCTCTAGCAGAAACTGTGGAATGAATTTTGCCACAGGTTCATGTCAAGATCCTCCACCAAAATCTCAACACAGTAGGTTTTGGAAAATCCCCAGATCAGCTTCTAGTTCTCACACAGTCAGTTACCAATCTTTGTTGATTGTAGCCCATACACATTCAACATTCTCAGGTGTTCTGCTTGTTGTAGGCCTTCCAGAACACTGATCACTTTCAACAGATTCTCAACCATCTTTGAAGTGACCACACTTGTATTTGCATTGAACTCAATGCATCATCCCCAAAAGCCTTCTGAATTATGCAAATAGTTTCCACAGATGAATGTTTGAGCTTAATGTAAAATTTGATGCAGATTCATTGCTCTACTTGCTCAGTCATTTTGATTAAGATGGCCACACAGTACATATGCTCACTCAACAGCATATAGCACCCCCACTGACTTGTACAGTGACAGCATCATTGTTCATGCATGGACATTCCAGTCCACCCTCATTGGCTACCAGGTTACATCGATGTTGGACAAACCATTCTCACTATATTAACAATGGCTGGACTTTTCCAGACAGACCTCATACATACATATGTGTGCATGTAGAATATATACACAGCCTCATATAAAGAAAAATTATGAGTGTTAGATATTTTAAAAGAACTGAGATGACTCATATAAAAAACAAAAGATACTGAGGAGGGTGGAACAGGTTAAGAACAAAGGATTTTTTAGTAAGAGGTTGACAAATGCAGAATATGTTTAAGAATCTAAGTGTATTACAAAGATATGAAACCTCACTGAAGGGAGGGGGAGAATTAGGTGCTAACTTAAGGAACTGGAAATGAGTGAATTTTGTAAGACTAAAAGCAAACAAAACCATTCATGAGCACTAAACTCTTGTGGGCAGAGTTGTTTCACACAAGGTCATGGGTTAATTACTGAAACCACTATACATGTATACTGGGATTGAAGAATTACTGTATTTTTTGGACTCTAAGATGCACTTTTTCCCCTCCCCCAAAATTTGGGAGGAATAATGGTTGTTAATGCTGCTGTTGAGTTCAGTTTACATTTACATTGGTGGAATATTATGCTATTTATGTTGTTAAATATTTTACCACATTTTTTGCTTTAAACTTTTTTTTTCCTATTTTCCTCCTCTAAAACCTAGGTGTGCCTTATGGTCCAAAAAATGTGGTAAGTGTAATATATGGATGACAAATGGTAGGGCCAGATTTCTCATGGTTGGAGTGGGAGATTACAGGTAAGCAAAGGCAAGAGACTGAAATGATCGTTGTGGTACTGGATTAGAGTTGGAGATGTCAACACGGATTTAGGCTTAGCTTAATCTAAATATAGATGGTTGCATATAGAAATAGCTATAGATATGGGCATATACATGGGTTAATTTGCATACATATATCTTCTTGCTCTAATAGTGAGAGGGTATAAAAATAATGATATCCAAGGAACAAGGAATATACCTGGTGTTCAGATATTGATTTCCAGTACCTGTATCTAATAAGAGGGATAAGGGCTCCTTAGAGAAATGGCTGATTCTAAGATTATGGCAGAAAATATACAAGATAATCCTGGAGACAGAAAAGTAAGAAAGTGCTCAGAAAGAATCCCACAATGACAGGGGTATGTCAATGGGATACAGAAACCTACTGAAAGAGTTCCCAGTGGCCAAAGTTATAATAACTTAGACAAACAAATAAATAAAATAGTATTGGAATACGATCCAAAGGAATGAATATTCATGAATTCACACTGATATAATTAAGTAATCAAATATATACATAAATGGGGGAGAAAAGACAAATATCTGACACAGAAGAACTACAAAACCTTTATGCAGATACTCTGCTTCAAGGAGGAGAGGAGGCATAACTCCCTACTGCTTCAGTGTGAACTATACTGAGCGCCATTCTTCCAAACAGGGCTCTAGAGGAAGTGGTAAACAAAAGGGTAACTTTACAGTGGAGAACCCTGGCCAACACTGCCTCTGCCAGATGATCAGTATCAATGGTGACATCATGCTGACAGGATGGACTCTTACTGTGATATGGTGAGGATGTCACTTTACCTCTACGGTCTTCTCCCCAGGAAATCGTAACCCCAGTCAAATTATAAATGTCAGAGAAGCCCAATGGAGAAATACTCTAAAAAACACCTATCCAGTACTCTTCCAAATTGTCAAGGTCATCAAAAACAAGGATTGTCTGAAAAACTGTCTCAGTCTAAACAAAGGATGCCAAGGAAACCTAACAACTACATGTAACATGTATGGTATCCTGACTGGGTCCTAAAGAGAAAAAGAGGGATGTTAGGGAAAAACTAAGAAAGTCTGAAAAAAGTATGGGCTTCAGTTTATAATAATGTGTTGATATTGGTTCATTAATTGTAGAAAATGTACCATAAAATGCATGAAATTAATAATAGAGGAAAATGGGTGTATGTCTATAGGAGCTCTCTGTACTGTCTTTGCAAAAACTATAAAATTAAAACTACTCAAAAATTCTGAAAAGCTTTTCTTAAAAATAGACAAATTTAAAAGAATAGTATGAAAAACAATACAAAATCACAATTATACTATTTTTAAAATCAAGAAATAAAAACAAGATTTCAAATGTCAACAACAAAAGCAAGCAGAGTGTAAGGGTAGAAAATGCTGACCACCATTGCATCACTAACATTCTCCACGTGGGTGTTTATTTCTTCGTCTGATGATTTCTTTGGGGAAATTGCTCATTTCCATGTCTGACAATTCCTTTGGGATTATCATCAGTGCCAGAATCTGTAACTGAAGACAAATGAATGACATCAGCAAGTTCCTTAAACTCAATGAGTCTCCTATTCCTTTTTTTATAAAATAAGTATAACAATGTTATAAATCTAAGAATGTTCTTCTATGAATTAAATGAGGTGATGCATTTAAAGCCCTTCCACAGTTCACAGCATACAGTAAGCCTCAGTAATTCCATAATTATTCCCCTAAACATCAATGATGTAAATAATAATAATGCTTAGGAGGAGGAGGAGGAGGTGGAGTACTAAAAGATGGTGTTAGAGATGGCACAAGTTTCGTGTACACTATTTCCTTTCTCTACCATCTTCTGCAAAGACCTACCAGCTTTTTCACTTTTCTGAAGGCCGCTGCACATTTCCCTTTGTATTATTTGGTCTCACTTTCCACAACATTTTCCCTTCTTCTCTTTTATTTCTTCCTTTCCCAATAAGGAGCCCCTTCTGATTACTCTGTTTCTATAAATAGTCCCACCATTATTTCAGGCTTGAAACATCAAACTAATCTTTTAATCTTCTATCTTTTTGTCCAATCCAGTGACTCATTATCAAAAACAAAAAATGATATGTCCTTCAAATTCCTCACGTCTGTCCATTTCTTTCTGTCTCCATAACCAGCTTCAGGGTTTTAAAAAGCCCATTCCTAGCTGGCTGTTACTACACCCTATCTAATTTTCTTATTTTCCCTTTCATAAAAACATGTAAATATTCTCCTGAATCAGCTGGACTCCTGAGGGGACAAGCAGAAAATGGCTCTATTCCCTCTTCTTTTCTACCGTGAAACATGCTCATGAACTAATTTTTTTCCTGTGTCTGTCACAAGTTGTAAGCAGATCTCCAAAATTTTCTAGACCTTTTTGGTCACAAACAGTCTCAATCTGGTCCAATACAATTTTTTTAAAAAAAATCCCCCTCTCTCTCCCCCTCTCCCTGAGCCCCTGATAGGGTCTGAATCAGACTTAAACCTGCAGTGCAGAGCGGGGGCTTTTTTGCTTCTTCCTATTCTCCTTTCACCTCCTTTTCCATTCCTTGCTGTTCTGGCCAATACCCTAAGAGCCAGGGCTGGACCCAGAGGTACTCAGGGAGGAGCAGAGAGTAGTAGCTCTGGCTGTTAGAGGAGTGTGCTGGATGCACGGTCCCGTTTCATTGCGATCCATTCCACATCTGAGGAGCACTTCTTCAAACTTCTTCTACCAGGACCGCGGACTGCAGTTCCCAGGACACAGTCTCTGGCTCTCCTCCATGCTAGGGGACAGGTGGACATATAGCACACAGGTGCCCTGTCCAGAGAAACTCTCTTCCTCTAGTTCCTTCCCCCCGACACGTTTAGGGGTGCTGACGCACTGGCAGCAATACATCTCCGACCCAGCATGCTCTGCACAGGTAGTCCTGCAGGATCCAACGTAGGCATTTGACCCTATTAAATTATTCTCCACTTACACTGAAATTACATTTAGAAAAGTTCCATTTTTACAGTTTGTTAAAACTAGTTTTTTTTAACTCAGACTTTTATGGAAAATCACCATATGCTCATAAAACCCTTACGCTACTTTCTTAGTTTAAGATTCTTAGTCTAAAGCCCCCTCTAATCTTTTCTGACCAGTCATTCTAATCTACTTGCTACCACTGAGCTAATCCGAACATCCTTTGCTGCCCCAAATTTCATTATTATTGTCAAAAATCCAGCCGTATTGCATCTCCATATTCCACCCCAATCTCCATCCCAGTCAGGATTCTGTGTTGCAGACAACTAAACTAAATTTGGTTACTTTGCATGGAAAGGAATTAACCGGAAAGATGCTGGAGAGTTCACAGAATCCACTGGAAAGCTGGGGAATTGTGTTTGGAAGAAAACTGAGGAGAGGAGAAAGCCCAGATACTTCTTCCACAGGAATGCTCTGTATGGGAGGCCCCCAATGCCACCAGACACTCATCATTGCATCACTGGGCTTTCAAGGGCTCCGCAGCTACAAGTAATCGCTCTCTCCGACCTTTGCTCTACTTTTTTGCTCTACTTTGCTCTACTGCCACAAGATGTACCTTCCCAGGTAGCGACACACAGTTAGCCATGGCTGAATCACATGCTTACAACTCCAAAACCACAGGCCAAGGGAAAATGACTTTGCATCAGAAATTAATCAAAATTATCATGAGGTATGTAATATAACTTTTATATAAAAATTCCAAAAGAATATATTAAAAATAAGGAGAGTTCATGGAATGTATCCACAAGATGACCAGGCACAAGACATTTATGCAAAAAATCAATATCTTCCTCATGCAAAAACAAAGAGAAACTATAATGGAAGAGATGTCAATCACAACAACAAATATAGACCCTTACGAAGAAAACTACAAACACTACTTCAGCTGTGCAACGAAGAACAGAATAATGACATAAAAGAGAGTGGGGGAAGGGAGGACGGGAAAAGGGAGGAATTCTTCATTCTAGATGGAAAAACTGAGCATTTTAAATTAGCTCTTTTTAGCTTTACTTATAATCTATTACTATAACCCAAAACTATTATAAAACTAGTTTTTTTTAAATAAGTGAGTTTGGATTAAGATTTGCAACCAAGCTCCTTATTGAATAGGAATTTAATGTGCAAATTAAATTTTGTTAATTTAATAGAGCCTATTTATCTTTTTTTGAGGGGAAGGGGTACATTCATTTTTCTCTGTGTGCATGTGTGTGTGTGTGCATTTGGCAAATGATTTGAAATTGGCCTACAGAGATATGTAGAATTACAGAGACTTAAACTAACATACATACTTGATATTAAACATGAAATAATTAAACAGGAAAAATACCTAAATTCATGGTAGTGTCATCATATCCATATTTCTACCACAAGTGGTTTCATCTTTTAAACCTGAAATCCCACTTAAGGAAATCTAAACTTCTGGCCTATTTTCCAACCTGTCAATCATTAAATATAGTCTCTTAGTCATGGGCAAGCTCCATTGTACATTCCATCTCATTCAGAAACTAGAAAGTTAGACTTTTAGATTTTTTTTTGTGCTGCCTTGTTTTGCTATTTGAGGTTTGGGCAGATGACAAGATAGAATCTAAGACTTAAATCTCAACTTGAAGGACTTCAGAACCACTTATCAACTTATACCCCAGAAACAATGCCACTACTGATGGATATTTAATGGGGGCGGAGAATTAAAGCAAAAACAAAATTAAAAACAATTAGGGAACAATTGTCAAATTGCTGGCAAATACAGGTGAACAGAGGATGTCCGGACAAGACTTACTTTTTACTCCCGTTTCCAACAGCTTCCTTTAGCAATGGCTGTGACTGAAGGGTATCAGAAGGTTAAAATCCTTGGTAACCATATAAAACCCTGTGATCCTCCTGATATCACTGTTACTACTCGAGGGCTTTTCCCAGTGTCTAAACCCTCACCCACCGGCAGCTCGGCTGCTCGGTCTAGAGCCATTTGGGAGGCTAAATAACTCAGTCTCCATGTAGTCTCAGAGGAACTCATCAACATGTTATTATTATTCACTTTTTCCTGGTGAGGGGCTGAATTGTTTACCAAAACAAAACAAATAAACAAACAAAAACCTAGAGTGTTATTCCACTAAAATTTTCTCCTCAGATACCGAGGGTCAAGTGGATCCATTGGTTACTTAAGTCCTACTGATAATCTCTCTCCACTGAAAAGATACTTACATTAACAAAGAATGCTTAAGCTCCTCGTGTTTGAGGAAATAGTATGAAAAGCTACCATAGTCAAGTCCTTGTCAAGTCCAGTGTTTCATGGTCTCTGACATGAAAGGGATGATGTCCCTTCCACCCACCCATTTAGAAGGAAGGACAAGGCATTCATTCATTCATTTGTTCATTCGACTAATATCTATTGAATAAGGACTATGTGCTATGTGGGAATTTGGTGATAAGTAAAAAAGACAAAGAGCTATGTCCTCATGGACTTTTTACACTCTAATGGGAAAAGACAGACAATAAACAAAATAAATCAATAAGCCACTCTGGCTCCACCTGAGGCTATTTCAGCTCCATCCTTCCTTGAGTCCTCAAAGATTATGGTGTCCACCGACTTCTGGCTGGTTCAGAATTCTGCTTCTGGGAATTTTCCCTGCAACTTTTCCTTCTTGCTGGGTATCTCTGCTCTAGGGTTTTTCTTTGCTATGATATCCAACTCTAGAAATGTCTGCAATTTAATGAGTTTCTGCTGAAAACACTACTACCTCAGCAAGGCCCATTAAACATGCCGAGGTGCAGTGAATGGAAAAGGACCATTGTTTATTATATTTCAAGAAGAAATAAGCTGGGAATGTACATTATTTATGAAATGTTTATGATGTCATCCAATACTATCATAAACACAGACTGACAAAACTATAATAAACACAGCAGCTGAATCCTCCATTATTTCACTGCTCAACTATTTCATCTAGTGATTCAAATTTTAGTATTTTCACTTTGTTAGGCAGGTTGACCTGGTAATAAACAAATTAATCTTCATGCAAAATCTCATTTCATAACCACTTAAATACAATAAATATTCCAGATGTAAAAAAGGCAGCATTTTTTAAACAACTTATTGGAAATGAAACTTTATGGGGCACTGTGACATTCGTGGGTGTGGATGCCCTAAGCTCTGAACTCAAAAGCTAAATTTCTAAACTGGGTCTTTTTGAAGTGATGGAGTTGCTGTTTTAACACTTCTGGTTGTGAAGATAACTCTTTGCAGATTTAGAGATAAGTTAATGTCACTTTAAAAAGTGTTCACACATTCTCTTTTTTAATAAGTGTCTTTTAAGAACAATAAAGAAATTTATTTCTGTCTGGTAGTGAAAATATGATGAGAGCCCTCAACTGCTTTGGTATTTCATCAAAGGCATGATATATACTAGACCGTTGTGGCCTGAAAGAGGGAAACCTGAACAAAGTTTACAGAGCTACAGAGAGGAGGGCACAGAGGGGAATAGTAGGAGCATAATACACCCTCCACTCATCTTTTCCTAATGGACTACATATTTAGGAAAATCAAACTAACATATCTATAAGACAATGTCTAACAAATTCGTTGATTGTAGTACTTTTTACAGTTCTATTGAAAAGGGTAATAATTTTTCAGATTATAACTCTGTACTAATAATTCTGCTTTAGTGAAAATATTGACTTGTTATAAAATGTTAAATGCAAATTTACCCTGACTATGGAATTAAATACTTTATTGACTTTTAATAGAGAAGTACTAATGACCAGCAAACTATGTAGAAGCTAGAAATCAAAAGGTAAATGTCATTCTAAGGAATGGATTTGTTCATATTTGTCCTTTTGTCCTGGGGCATTAACCTTTACAACACTTGTTTTGAGGTAAGTAAATATTGTTCACGCTGTTGTGCATGGCTGTTCGCTACTGGTTAACAAAATAAGCCAGAGATGTGTTTCTACACTTTTGGAACTATTTGATAGAGTAACATCATATCTCTTTAATACAATAGAAAAACTTTGTGCTTATACATTATATTTTTACATTTCAGTTTTCTAGTAATTTATTTTCATTTTATTTTACATACAGAAATTTAAAAAACCAACAAAACAAAACACTCCTTCACCAGGGTAGAGGCAGAGAATAAAACAACTAAAATAAGCAAACAAAAAGAATAGCTGTGGAGAAATGGAGATTTTGTTTTGTTTTATTTATAAGGGAAAAGTTTTGATAAAAATTCTGCTACAGAGGTTAAGTCAACTCTCTGGAGGATTTTATTGCCTCCCCCACCTCTCATTTTGCTTTCAAGGGTAGGCAATTCACTCTAGCATTGATTTGATTGGGTCAAATATATTGCCTCCATGGGCTTCAACAAATATTATATATTCTTTTTACCACATTTTGCTGTGTATAGTACACACTGTTTTGCCTCAATTTTTGAGAGAAAAATAAGGATGCACATTATTCATGGGTAGTACTAATTCCATATCTATACAAATGTTCTTAATTCTTTTATTTATGTTTATGCATTAAAAGTATTACTCCAGGAAGCAATAGTGCTACCCTCGAATACAATAATTGGTTTTGTTTCTAAATATAAATAAATGAATAATTGAATTTCAAAAATAAAATGATAAATTTTTCCCCTGAAATTTTGGGCCAAAAATGTGGGTGTGCATTACACATGGCAAAATGTTATTTTATTTCATTTATTAATTATCAAACAACTTTGATTTTTCACATATGCAAATATTTTTAATAGAAGCTGTAAGCCTAACTGGAGCAAATTTCATAGCCTTGGTACCACAGTAGGTAAATGATTGTTTATCTCTCTCTTCCACTCCTGCCATAAATTTATCCATACTCATTGAGTGTCAGTGACCAAATGTGGTCTTTGTCAAGTTTCCATAGTCTTTCAGTGGTTTAGCATTGGAACTAATGGAAACATTCTTGCAATCCGGAGACTATGCCCCCACCACATACTGTTACAGAGCAGAACCAGGGGGGGCCCGGGACAATGATGCTCTTATTGAAAGAGACTCAGGTCCGTCTTGTCCACCGCCTTAAAGGAAAGATATTTCTCAATGCCAGAGATTCGTGAAAAGGAAAGGAAACGTTTATTTAGTGCTATACAAACTTAAAGTAGTGACCTAATGTCTTTACCAAAATCCCAAAGTCCCTTAAAACACCCACAAACATACACAGTCCTTCCTTCCCCCTTGCCCAGTCTGGGGTACCGTATCCCAGGAAAGGAAATAGAAGTCCAGTCTCAGGCAGTGTCCAGTTATTGCCAGTAATCCGTGCTCGGCTGGTAGGCCTCTCTCGGTTCTCGGCACCATCAGCTGTGTCCCCGTCCAGGCAGGATCTCCAATTAATCCAAAGCCATGCAGCACCGTCTCATGGCCTACTGGTAAGAGTTCTTTCACCCTTCTTCCAGGCAAAGTCTCTCTTGCTTCCCAGGCCGCGTGACCAAAAGAAGCACCTCAAAGCCACGCAGTCCTCTCCTACCAGAGCTGTGGGGGTCTGCACTCTGGCAGAACTGCGTGGTCCTCTCTCCCCCAGGACCACAGGAGTCCTCACTCAGCCAAAAGCCTCATGGTTCTCTCCTCACAGAGATGCGGGAGCCCTGTATTCAGCCAAATCCGTGTGGTTCTCTCTCTTCACAGAGATGCAGGAGCCTTCTGCTCTGCCGAAAGCCGCGTGGCTCTCCCCTCTATGGCTGCCGCGCCTGGGCTTTTAAATCCCGCGCCAATCTTCCTCTGCAGCCCCACTTCTGACTCCTCCCACACTTGGCCACACCTGCCCTCAATCTGCCGTCCTTTCCAGCTTTTCTGGTCGCCATCGTGGGTCTGGGCAGGTGTGGCCCCATGTTATGGAGCCAATCGTCTCCAAGCTCTCACGCAGGCGCTGTAACTCAGGGGACCTGCCCCCCCTCCCAGTTACATCTTGGTGGGGAAGTTACTTCCATCCTCCTGGCTCAGAGCATGGCCATAGCTATTTAACATATCTATGTAGCCAGTCAAAGGTTATAGATTTGTTAAATGACCACACCCCAGAGGTTAGCTGCAGAGCTGTTGCTATGCAAAACAGCTCTCAATGGGCCTGCTCCATTTGTCCCTTTCCCCTACCCACACCTGGGGGTGGGGTGGGGTGGGGTGGGACATCCTAGTATTGTCTGAACACCTTGAGTTCTGGACCCCATTTTAAATGTCCATTTGGGGTCCCCCCTTGGCTGCACCCTGTAACAATACCACATCACTTTAATGACAGCAGCAAACAGTCCCAGGTGTTTAGTTTTCTCCTCTTCTCCACCCTGCGTGCTGTCACAGCTGTCTGTAGATGATAGGTATATTCAGGGAGTAAAGAAAAACAGGAAGGAAGTTCTGTTCATTGTCCACCCCAGGAAATAAAGTTCTTTTCCTTAGGAGAAAATACCCTCTGTAGTAAGGACAAAAAGAAGTTCGATTTCTAAGGGACAACTAAGAAAAAAATACCCTGAAATAGCAGATCCTAATCTATGGAAACTCAGTTAAAAATCTGAAAATCTGCCTGTAACTTTTTTCCCCATTTTGTTTTAAAAAAATTCTGTAAGTTGGCCTTGCCCTTGAACAAACAAATTGTCCTTTGAGATGTAAAGGGGCTCTAAAAAGGTACTTTAGTTCTGGCAATAAAGAAGACTGAACTACTGATATTCACAGCAGCAGGCGTGAATTCAGGAATGCTCCACTGGCCGAAAGAAGCCAGACACAAAAGAGTGCGCACAATATGAATTCCTTTATATGTAGTCTACCAAAAAAGCAGAACGAATGAATGGCCAAAAAAATCATCATAATTATTTATATCCGAGGAAGTAGAAACAGGTATAAATTTAGAAGGGAACTTTCTGGACTCATGGTAATAGGCAATATCTTGATAAAAGCTTTTATTAAACATGCGAATGCATTTCTCAAATATCACCAAATGGTATACTTAAGATGTAAAATTTGCCTTAAAATAGAAACATGAGCAAGTATAAAACCAGTTGATTATGTGCCTGCTGAAGTGTCTAGCATGAAGTCTGCAGCTGACTTTGAAATTCATTCAAAACCAAGATAGATTAATGGGTAAACAGAGATAAGGGTAGGTAGATAGATATGTAATTAAGCAAATACATAGCAAAATATTAATTGTGTAATCTAGATATGACTATGGGTCTTCACTGTACAATCCATTCAACTTTTCTGTATGTTTGAAATTTTTTCATAATAAAAGGTTTGGTAAGAAAAGGCAATTTTTTTCTACCCTGAGCCCAAAATTATCTCCCGAAAACCTTGTCAGGCCCTTTGAAATGCCCCCCACCCCCACCATTAAGTACTATAAGACTTATAAGATTATTTTCCAATATCTTACTTTTGAAATGCAAACCCAGAGAGGAAGTAAAAAATAGTGAGCTGCTAGAAGAACAACTATCATTAAGAAGCCCTGCTTGGGTAGCTCAATTGGTTAGAGCTTTGGCCCAATACACCACGGTTACAGGTTTGATCCCCTGTCAGAACACATACAAGAATCAACCAATGATATTTCTCTTTCTCACTTATATGTATAATCTAATGAACAAAATCAACTGATGAACAAAATAAGACCAGAGGCATGGACACATGGAAGAGGCTGACAGATCTCAGAGGGGAGGAGGGGTGAGGACTGAAAGAGACCAGACAGAGAACATATGTATGCACATATGCAGAGCCGTGGACACAGACAACAATGTGGTGAGGGCTGGGTGGGCTGGGTGAGGGCTGTGTGGAGGGGAACAAAGAGGGGGGTAATAGGGGACATTTATAATAGTGTCAGCAATAAAAAAATTTAACTTTTTTTAAAAAATCAACCAATTAATGCATAAATAAGTGGAAAAACAAATGGGCCTCTCTCCTTTTCTCTCTTTCTCTCTAAGATCAGTAAATAAATTTTTTTTAAGAAAAAGCTAGTTATATACCTGGTACTGGCATTATCTAATTTAATTCTTCAAAAAACTTTTTAAATTAGGTATTGTTTGGGTTCCCAGATGCTGCTTTCAGTAACAGTGACTCCTTATGTTCTGTGGTAACTTGAAAAAAAATTAATGTTTCATACAACATTATAGATTTTACTAATATCTCGATGCCTGTGGGGCAATGGAAG
The DNA here is from genome assembly GCA_004024845.1 of Tonatia bakeri. NCBI lineage: Eukaryota > Metazoa > Chordata > Mammalia > Chiroptera > Phyllostomidae > Tonatia > Tonatia bakeri. The sequence goes on along the minus strand of PVIA01009499.1, from coordinate 28,341 downwards.
GAAAAATGAAAAAGCCTCCCAAATAAACACTCTGAAGAATCATTTAAGAAAGAGAAAAACAACATTCTTATCTTTCATCATAATCCAATCAATCCCTCACCTTGAATAGGAAATGCCTTAGGGGATCCTTCTTTGTCTTGTGGCGAGGCAGCATTTTACATTTGACTTAACATCCTGGTACTTGTTCACAGTCAAGGTAACTATCAATCTTTAAAAATGTAAGCTTTACAATCACACAATCTGTCTTTCCGCTTTCTGTACCTGAGATCTTTGCCACAGGTTCCAAGCAAAGGAGCAAAAGAAACCAGAGGAGTGTTGCTTCAGGAAAGAGAAAATTGCTTTAGGAAATAAAGTGCTGTATTCTTGGCTTATGTTCATAAGACTGGGGGAAGAAACTGATGATCAAGTTCATAGCTTTCCAATTTGGGTTTCTAACAGAGTTCACCCACTTCTGACTGAACATACTCCTTTAGGCCCATGAACAGGTGTCATCCAAAAATTTATAGATAAATCAACAGTTTACAGAGCTTATGAACTTGTCCAGAGTCACACAGCTACACAGTAGGGGACCAAGGCTCAAATTCAGAACTGTTTGATTTTTTTTCAGAACTGTTAGTATACTTTTGCTCTGAACCAAGTTATGATTTATACATAGTGTGAATTGGCTTTTTGGATCAGTTTCTAGATATGTAGCTAAAAATGGAGCATAGAAGACATACATTTTTTTCTAATTATTTTTCAATGTAATTGGCAGTTTTTACCTGAAAAGAGAACAACATTGTCATGCAAAACATTACCTAGAGATGGCAGGACTGAATGGAGAGCCAAGAGGGCCTGGAGCACAATGAAAGAGAAAGCCTCAGCAAAGATGAAAAGTCCTTAGAAAAGCAAAGCAAAGCAGAGGCATCAAAAATAAACTCCGCCCATTTCCCAGTTTGTTAACTCTATGGAATATTCTCACTGGTTGTTCTGTAACAGAGATAGGATTATCATACATTGTGGTTACCCAGAATAGCCCTGGTTTATTCCCGTTGTCCTTGTGTATGATAAATTTTATGGCTGCCATGCCAGTGTGGCTCATTTGGTTGGAGCATCGCCCTGTGACTGAAAGGTTGCAGGTTCTATTCCTGGTCAGGGCACATACCAAGTTTGCAGGTTTGTTCCCTGATCCCTCACCCACTTCCAGGTTTGAATGCTACCATCCCGGGTCCAGGTGTGTAAGAGAGGCAACCAACTGATGCTTCTCTCTCACATCAATGTTTCTCTCTCTCCCTCCTTCACTCCCTCTCTCTCTGAAAACAATGAAAAAAAAATACATCCTCAGGAAAGGATAAAAAGAAAATTAAAAATAAATTTTATAGTCACCCTATTTAGAAAAAAAAGATGTATATTGAAAAATAATTAGAAAAAAATGCATCTTATGAGAGAGAGCCTTTTTAAGTTGAGTGTAATTGTAATTAAATGATAGCCAAAAGTATTTTGTGCAGCTACCATTTTGGTAAGCCTGGTGTTGACTCACTGGCTTATTACTTCTTAGAGAATCAGTCCAATTGTGATGTCTTTATTGAGAAGCTTTGAACTCACAGAAATTTTGTTATTTTCCTTTCAAATAGTGGAGACTCTAATCTAGGCATATTGCCCAGATTCCAAGGTAATCTTTCTCCACTAATCATACATTATTATACAAATGCCTATTTCATATTCAGTATGAATTTTCATTTATGCTTTCAAATATGAAACAGAATCTGTTTAAAGAATGGGAAACCATCACCTATGGTTCTTCAAATTTAGTCCCCAATCTACTTTGTATTTATGTCTTATTTTATATGTGTGGTGAAGTAAACAGTCACAATGTTTTAAAGATAAAATGGACTGAAGAAAAATCTCACTTAACTCCCTGAAAAAGCTAGATAACCTTTCTAAATTTGTTGGGATGTTACATTGTGACAGTTTGTTATGAGCCACTTAATACTTTATCAAACTGTTACAAAAGATATGTGCTATCTGTATCATGCAAAAGGATTTTTTTCCAGCAAAATTCACAATAAATTCTGATTATGCACCCAAGTCGCAGATCAGACTGGTGGAGCAAAGCAGAAAACACAGGCGTGTATCTCCCAAGGGCTCTCAGCAAAAGCAGGAGCCTCTCCTGTTCACATCACATCATCGATTAACTGTGCAGCCTTGGATGTGTCATCTCACCTCTTTGTTCCTCAGCTACCTCTATGGGAGAATTCAGATGCTGGGTTCAAGACCTTCCTGTGGGTTTATAAGAGCCTCACTACAAGACCAGTGAAAGAAACAAGATGAAAGTTTCACAAATGATAGGCACTTATTAGTGCTCTTATTTTTCCATGCAGCTCTGCTGAAATGTCTCAGAGTTCATTCTTAGTCTTAAATCTGTTTTCAGGGGATGATGTTCTGTTGAAGATGTCCTGTTGAAGAAGCATAAGATGATCAGAGCGCCATGACGCCCCAAAATGAGAAAAATGTCATGATAATTATAACACTGGCAAAGACCCTAAGTATCTATTTCAAAATTTCTCTATCAAATTTCCCATGAGGATTCTTCTTCAAGCCCACTCTGTTATTACATCCTTTACTTGGGACAGACATCATATGATAATTAATATTCAAACTTAGAAGCTGCCTGGGAAGGAAGAAGATTTCACTGTGCGATTCTGCTGTAATTGCTGCTAGAGTAGCTTACTGTTTCTGAGTTTCAGAAAAACAAAATTTAATGCATAGATCATTAGCTCTCAGTTTTCAAATATCACATTTGATGATACCTAGACAATATTTATGAATTATACTTTCAAAAAGTTGCTTATAGGTACAGTCTAGTGGCTTACCATCCTTTTCATTATAATGGCCAAAGGAGCATTATACCAGTATAGGACATAGGCCATTATGTTAACACACAGTAAATGTGTTAATTAGATGGATCACTTCCAACTGTATGTAATTTATACTTCTATCTTATTTCTTACTACATTCGTGTATACTATTATTCAGTTAACACTTCTTTGACTATATTTCATTCAATAGATCTATTTATAAAGAAATTATATCACTAGAGCTTAAGTAAAAATACTAGTCTTCTACAAACACACAGTAAGATAAACTTGTAACTATGTGTGGTACACAGCTCTTAAGGACGGTCTTCAGTGATCCCCACCAGATGCTCACGCCCTGGTGTCCTCTCCCCTTGAGTGTGGACTGAACCTGGTGACGTGCTTCTAACGAACGGAGCACAGCAAAAGTGATGATACCCAGGCTTCAACCTCCCTGGCACAGTTGAACCTGAACCTTTATGGGTGATTTAATCATGACCTTTAAATGTCTCCATGTAATTCCAGTTGCAGTCAAAGTTGAAGGACACTGCCCAAACTTCAGGACTGCGCTTCCAGGGAAAAGCCCTTGGACCTTCTCTTTGCTCTACCAACCGTTACTCCTTCAGTGGTCTCACCTGCTCCAGATACCATTTAGGTGCCCGAGGCTCCTCATGTGTATCTGCTTCTCCAGCACGGCTCAGAAGTCCTTGAAATCCAGACTCCTATACCCAACTACCGACTCCACTGGGTACTGGTACTTTTAAACTGAACTCTTGACCTCATCCCAATTATTGCTCCTTTGTCATTTTTCCTCAGTTATTAGCAACCCCACCCTCTACAGACTCAGGAAAAAAAAATGTACATCTCTCATGTAATCTATTAGCAAATCCTGTTGGCTCTATTTTAAATATACATTCGAGTTCACCTTTCTCTTGTCATCTCCACTACTACCACCCAAGTCCAAGCCTCCATCATATCTCACCCGACATGCAGCAAACGCCTCTAACTGCCCCCTTTTGCCCTTTACAGAAATGACCCGCACCAGCAACCAGGGCAGTCTACTAAAAACACGCTAGATTATTTCACTCCGGGGACCGGCGGTTCCCACGGTCACTGAGTAAGAGTGGAAGTCCGCACAGAGACCGTGCGGCCCTGTAAGATCCACCGCACTGTGCCCTGGATAATGCATACCCATGCTTTAGGCTCAAACTTTCAAGAAAACAGATCTTTCATTTTAATTTTTTAACTCAATTTTTTATTTATTTACATTTAGGTACATGTTTTTGGTATTATAAAGGAATTTTAGCATTCATTTTTGAACATATGGCACGAGAAATTTTATGTAACAAATAATCATAAAGCACAACAACAGAGACAAGGTATTTCAGGTCCTATCCAATAATGTGCATCCTTACTTTGTCCCTCAAAAATATGGGCAAAAAGGTGAGGATTATACACTGCAAAATACAGTACTTTTCCCAACTATGTACCTTTCTGACTTCATCTTTTATTACACACTTCAGTCACCCTAGCCAACTTGACATTCACCAGATGCACCGGCTTTATGGCCACTTCACGGCCTGTGCACTCTGCGACTGTCTTGCCTGAAACACTCATCCTTCAGAAATTCCTGTTTGCATTTTCTTATAGTCTTCTAATCTCTGCTCAAATGTCACCTTCTCTATGAAGCATTTCTAGACCCTATTTAAAATTGCACACCCCACTTCATACCTTCCTTCCTTCTTGAGTTTTTTAATCGTCCTTTATCATTATTTAAATATACTTGCAGACATGCAAATACATGCAGATTGCCTATATACATGTGTATGCATACACATGCATACATGCACATGGCTATTAATTGTCTGCCTCTGACCACAAGATTTTAAGTTCCTCAGGGGAAGGGATTCCTGTCTGTTTTGGTCACTGCTGACTTTGTTCACCAGAACCATGTGTGACATACAGTAAGCACTCTGCTAATATTTGCTGAAATCCTACATAAATTTTCGGTGGTAAATCTTATTTGTTTCAGAAAAAAATTACGGTATACACATTTTTAGCATTCCTCTAAATAAAGGGAATTATATAAACCTTGAAATAAGGGAGCGTTTTCAAATTTAGAGATAGACTACATTATCATTTGCTTAGAATCATTCACAAAATTATGTTGAGCCTCTCACCTGAGGCTGTGGTCCTAGCTCCTGTGGCTGATGGCTCGCTCTCATGGGTGTACGATATTATGTTCCTCTGCACGTGTTGCACTGCTAGGGCCATCCTAGGAGTCACCCATTAAAATGAATCTATATAAATGCTTAATTATAGCCAGCTTCCTACTCCTATTCTATGAAATACATGTTTTGTACATAAAGGACAATGTGAACAGTCACATACTTTATTGTTCATCACCATTGATTCTCTTGGGTTCCTTACCTGAGTCAGTAACACTGTTTTTCAGCCTGATGTGGTTGTACTCCAAGTAACTAAGCCATCACCTAAAAACCCACCATTACTTTTCTAGTTATAATATTTAAACATTGAAAATTTAATTTCTACCAAGCTATCAGCTGAGTACCAAGATGATCTATTTCTTGTTCATTTAAATGGATTTTTTCATTCTGTAGATTAATGAGGACCTAAGTCCTTTTTCTTCTGAAAAGCAATTTTTTTAAAGAATAGTCTTTTCTTTATTTATTTTTTTAGATTGTATTTATTTATTTTAGAGAGGGAAGGGAGGGAGAAAGAGAGAGAGAGAAATATCAATGTGCGGTTGCTGGGTGCCGTGGCCTGCAAACCAGGCATGTGCCCTGACTGGGAATCGAACCTGCGATGTGAAAAGCAAATTTTATGAGAGAATTTTGTTGCTGAAAATCCATTTTAACACACAGATAAGTAGTAGTTTGCATTGATAGGTTAGAGAGAATTATTCTAAGATACAGGATTCTGAATAAAAGCGGATGATAGAGTGATTGCACCTTTGCCTTTAGTCTGAGGAAAAGAGAACCATTTCTAATATAAAAATGATTGCTACTAATTAGGTAGTACTTAATATATGCCAGGAGCTCACACATATTTACTTATATACCCGACACAACACTCTGTGAGACAGGTCTTTTGTCCCACCTTATAATAACAACACCACCCCAAAAAATTAATGCTAAGATCACGGAGTGTGTATAATACCTAGATTTCTACAAGTTTTCTTTATAAAGCTAATTCCCCTTAGGGACTCCACTATGTTGACTGATTCCATTGTCCAAATACAACAAATAACTCATTCTAAAACAGCTAAGAAAAGACTTTTCACTCAAAGTGAAATGTACGACTCTGCTGTTATTAGAAATATTTGAACCAAAAAGTTACCCACTAATTTAAATATTTTTCTCAGTGTCTGCATAATTGAGGCTGCCATGCCACAAGCAAAATCAGACTTGAACTTGGGCACCATTTTAAATCAACTGCATTGATAATTGCAAAAGGCAGAGACACTCAGTTTTAATGACAGCATCCTCATCATGATGTTTTCTTATCCTGGAATAAGTTTTCACAGAAAGGATTCTACCTGGATTTTCCACTGATTCTACTCTCTAATAGTACCTTCCCTTGCACTTCTCTCACCTATTTCTTTCTGATTTTAACATTTATGAAGCCAGAGTCAGTTGCAGCATCAACAAAGAATTTGAGTTTTTAAAGCACATTTAACTTGGGACTAATTGTTTCCCACCTTGTGGTTTTCAATTAAGAGTAATAGAATAAGGCGGGTGGGAGTTTTGTTTGGCCCTACAAATCTCTCCTGTGGGCCCATAAACTAAAGGCACCATTCTTACTGCCAGTGCTACATCCAATCAGCCAATCCCCAGACACTAAGCCAACTCAGGGCTCGATACTTGATTCCGTGTTCCTTATTCATTTCCTGGTTTTCTTTTCCATGCTCCGTATTCTTTACCCTATCAAAGCTTCCTGCCTTCCATCCATTTCCCAGTTCTCTGGACCCTTAAACACAGAGACTGCCCACTTCATAAAGTATTGAATAAAATTTCTTCTCATCACATAAATTGTTTTATCATCTTTAAAATGAGAGCTCTGAGATAAATACACATAATATCCCATTTTACAGGTGAAGACTCTGAAAGAGCTTGCCTGATTTTACACAGCAAGAAAGTAGCAGAGACAGAATTTGAACTGAGGCTGTCTGACTCCAGAGCCGAGTAATATGCTGTATGAGAGTGTACTATGCTATATTCACAGTATATGCCACAGCCTAATAAGAATTCAGTAAAGATCAACTGAATACATTAATGACAGAAGCAATATCTACACCATAAAATACTTCATCAAACATATTAGTCTCTCAAAAAAAATTAAATATCTAGTGTTAAAACTTTGCTTCTTTAAATAAGTTAGGTCTGTTAGAAAGTACTGGGCCATGGAGGACCTAAGCCACAGCCTGTGCTAGAACAAAAAAGGTGTGCATCACTGGCTAAATACCTAACCACTGGATTCCCTATTATCACTAGCAACTGAGGCGTAGCCCCGGCATCCTGCTGGGAACCCTCCCCTCTCCCTTGAGCTTTTCCCAGAGGCAAGGCTCATAAATATCCTGGACTTTCTGTCACCGAGTCAGCCAACCCTGACCAGAGGACATTGTCTTGCAAACACCTATATCCTGTACACCTGGACCAGATCAGCAGGGTGACCCACCCTCCCCAGGGGTCTGCTACACACCCGTAAAAACCCTCCTACACTTTCCCTTGCTGCTGTGGTCCCCAGGACTCAGTCTCCTGATTGCAGGGTCCTGCCAGGAATTAAAGCCCTTAATTGGACCTTTCCAGCTCCCGGTCCTTTCTGAGCCACCTCAGCTACCTGACAAGGTCCACTAATGAGCAAGAAGAAGAAAGGTTTAACCTAGGGTAACATAATATATCCAGTGCCCACCCCTAACCAGAGGTCAAAAGACTTCTTCTGTGAAAGACCTGACAGTAAACGTTTCAGGCTCTCGGGCAACTCAGATCTTGGTAGCAACCACTAGATTCCAAACCAGGGTAAGGAGAAGCCAGCCTCAGATGACATGTAAATTAATGAGTGCAATGTCACAATAAAATTTTATTTATGGGCACTAAAATATGACTTTCGTTTAATTTTCGCAGATCATGAAATGTTATCCTACTTTTGATTTTTTTTTCAACCATTTAACAAAGCAAAATTAATCTTCAGCTCATGGGCCATATACACCAAAGCCAGGCAGCGAGCGGCCTGGAACCCGCATACAGGGTATCATCTGTGGGCCCTTACTCTAAACCATTCCCAGCTGCTCACAAATAGTGAGATTTTGACAGACAATGGGAACAGAATTCCAAAATGAAGGAGATTCACCCGAATGTGCTTAGGGTTTTGTATAAAATCACATAGACAAAGTAGAGCCATTTAGACATTGGTGTGGTGACAGAGGAACAAGGCGACAAGCGGCGAAGCAGTAAAATGAAGAGGGAGTGTTCTGTTATCCAGTTGGCTAGCTGCAATGTATCATTTACAAGACAATGAGACAAGAGGACACTTACCTTTAAGCACTAGAAACATTCAGAAACAGATAGTTCAGAAATATTACATGAGTCATCTAAAGCCTAGCTACACCTCTCTCCTTCAACTAAAATGGCAATTAAATAATTCTTTTAAAGAAACAATTCTTTCTAAATAAGCTGATTCAAATGCTTCATGCTCCGTCATTAACATGTACCCAAATAGTTAAAAATGTACACAAAAATAGAGAAAACAGATCTGCATCAAAAGACTGGTTCCATTTCTGTCAAACCAGATTTTTTTTTCTCCTTTCAAAAGAATTCCTGCTCACAGCCCAGGATGCTGAAGGTACCAGAACAAAGGGCACTACTGTGCAGGTGAGAGGGATGCAAACCTTTCAACATTGCTTAGCCAAATGCTTCCCCAGAGTGGTCCCCAACCTTTTTGGCACCAAGGACTTGGTTTCATGGAAGACAATTGGATGATTCAAGTGCATTACATTCAAGGTCACCTCCCGCTGTGTGGCCAGGTCCTAACTGCCCCACAGCCCAGAGACTGGGGTCCTCTGCTTCCCCCTATCTTTATGAAAGCTGCACGAAGTCTTCACCTTTATCAAGAGCTAACCCAACCTCCTAGCCTCCCTCTCTTCAGTGACCTTTCTGCTGGTGACCTTTTTTTTTTTTTCACAAAGAAATTGAAGCTGTCAGGAAGTACAGCCTTCAACTTCCTGCCTTCCAAGTGAAAAGCCTCAGGATCTCAATTCACTCTTCATTCAAGTCCCAGAAGCTGAAATGTCCGTTTGTCTTGTTTCAGAGCCTCCACCTGGACCTTGATCCCATCTGCCCGCCCCATCTCTTCTGGAACATGAACTTTGTTCCATGTCTTGTTCTCTCTCAGCTGTATATTGAAATGTCCCCTTTGCCCTGCTCCTTTTGCACAGGCTGCAAACACACCTGGCTCTTTTCCACATTGAAAACAGATTTGCAAACCCCTAACCTCTCCACCTGGTGTCAGCCTTCAGCTACCACCCCATATCTCGCCAAGCCTTCACATGCAGTCCCACAGAGCAATCAGCTCTCTTTGTCCACACCCCTGCCTCCCGTTCACTCACTCTGAGCCCTCCACGGTGTCCACGGTTCACCGTGGCACTGAAATATCTCAAGCAGGTATCCCCAATAACCTTTCCTCCCTTGCATTGTGTCTAATTTTATTGCTATATTAATGAAAAATGGTAAGCATAATCCCCTATATTTTTAATTCTTCAAAGGTTTAGTTGCACTATCTTTTAATTTTCATTAAATAATTTTAAACAAAAAATGAAATTGTGCTGTGGCCCTCATAAAGCTTCTGAAAAAATGTTGCCCAATGAGAATGCAAGTCAATTTTTATATGTTTAGGATAAGTTGGGGTCTAAACTGACCCAATTTTGGTCCATACTAGTTTTAACATAAAAGACAGTTAATCTCTCATAACTCCTGTACCGTAAATACAAACACAATTTATTTCTTTGCTTTTTTGAATTCCTCCTTTTTGTCTGTTTTTAATCATTATTATAATTCATCAGAAATGTAGGAAATTAAAGTCTTTCACACTCTGACATCCCCCAAACGACTATTGTTATAATTGCCACTAATCCTCCCAGGCCTTCATCCTTATACAACACTCACTATGAATGAGTGTAACCTAGTTCCAACGTCTAATTAATTCCTTCCTGTTCTCATTTTATTTGACAGCTCCTTAACATTTGACACAATCAATTCCTCCTTTCCTTTTGAAACTTTCCCTTCTCCCATTCAATAACATTGATCTAAAACACTTATACTCTTTTCTTCCTTCAGCACTATCTTTCAAATGGTAACCAAAATCTGCAAATGCTGCTACTTGACTATTTCCCTTAAAGGATTAGTTTTGACAGTTTTTCTATGTCAACTGGATAGCTACATTAAACTTCTATTTCTGTACACCAGTAATATTATTTTATACTGTCATTGACATATTTTTGTAGTGAAATACGATCATGTCACTTCTCCAACTGAAGTCCTCCAATGGTTTCCTTGTGCCTACAGGATGAGATGCATACTCGTCAGCACAAAAAGTAAGACCCTATATGATCTGGCCCCTTGCTAACTTGTCATCCTCACTTTTCACCAAGCCACCCATTCAGACCTCATGATCCAGTAAATACTAACCTGTAGTTTCCTGAACTTCTTCCGTCTACCTGAATTGCCACCATCACATCCTATCCTTTCTAACTCCAGAGCTTCATTGATTAATATCTTTCAATCCTTGGTTTAAACATGAGCATTTTGATGAAAATTTTGTTTTGTCCTTAACTCCCAGATAAAACTCTCCATTCCTATTGTTTAGTTTCTTGTAATTTTTTTTAAAAAATTTAAGCCTATTTGCACCTAATGAACTATAAGCTGCTTGAAGAAAAATAATAAGAGTGAGTTGTTGCTATATCCTCAGTAATAATTTTTAGGAATACTTTGCTCATCTTTCTAATAATTGAAGCTATTTATTGAGCATCTATGATTTTTTAGATATTACTGTAGACCTTTTATATACATCATCTCATCTAATACAATAATCCCACCTCTCTTTTATAGAATTAGTAACTGAGGGACTTGGATAATCTACGTAATTCATTCAAAGTTACACAGCTGGTAAATGTGAGGCCAGAATTCAAATTCAAGCATGGCAGGGTCATCAACAACCGTGTTTTCCCCCACAAGGTCACCCTTACTTAGCATTTGATATTGTTCTTTATTCTGTTCTATGTGATTTACTGTAATTTATGTCCCATCTTTGAAAAGAGACAATAAATCTGACTATCTCCTTCCAGTTTGAGAAATTACTCAATCTGCGATCTTTCTTTTTACGGATCAGTCTGCCTATATGGAAATCAAGAGAGACAGGCACCTTATTAAGAAATCCAGGATTGTAGATTATTTTATCTACTTTTAGAAGAAAATATAAAACCAGCAAATTCTGGGATTGTTCACATAGGTAAGCTCCTCTAAGTGTATCCTGTATTCCCTCTGAATGCTTTTGCAAATGTGAAGGAAATGGGTCTTCACCCAGACACACTAATTTTATTCTTCCCCCATTCCACCAAGCAGAACAGTGCAAATTTACTAAGTTTCATGTTACCCTGGTTATTTCAGTAAGTTGTGAAGTCATTATAAAATAACTTTACATGTTCTACATGTAATCCTAACAGTCTATGTATGTCCTAACTTGGTCCTAATTTGTTCACCACTATTTTACAGAAGAGTAGCTAAGGTGCTCACAAATGGAGTATTTGCATTTGGTTTATGTCCTAATTTTGAACATTTTGAGGTTTATAGAGTGATTGAAGCCACAGAAACCTATCTTTACCAACTTCTTGGTGGTTGATTAATGTTTACTAAATACAATTTCTCTACAATTACATATTAGCTCATCAATATTTCTGTTCTATTTAAATCATTCATAATATTGTCTGTACATCTACACTTCCATCTTGAACCTTAACACTCCAGCACAGACATTGAAAGTATTAATCTTTGTGATGCCAAGAGAAAGATAAGGACATATTTATATTTGCAAATGGGAATTCCATGGAGAATGGTCAATTTCCACAGATAATCATATCAGTGGGCCAACAGAACACCAATTATGAACAAAGCATGAAATATATTCAGCACTAAAACAATCCATTTTATTCATATATATATATATATATATATATATGGTTATTTTCTTTAAAATATAAACTGCAAAGGAAGTTAGCAATAATTCTTTTATTCCTAAAAGTAAAGTTGACTATGTTGTGTGTGAAATACAGTTTAAGGCATAAAGTAAGTAAGCTCTGCAGTACAAAGAGGAAAAGTGCAGCCAGCAGACGCAGTGGATCTAATCAAGGCTTGTGAAACCATAGTTGTTTATATATAACTTCACTGCTTTGCCTCAGGAGTAGCAATTTCATTCTAGAGAGGCAATATACTTCACCAGAATAATTTGTTTACCATTATTGATCTAAAGGAATCATTAAAAATGTCATATCCTTAAAAATAGGCCTCAAAAGTCACTAAATGATATTTTAGGTATATTTGACTTGTAATTCAATATATAACATACTCAGCAATGACTGAGCATTCACTAAATGCCTACTATGTGACTGGAATTTCCAGACAAATGTTTCTGACTACTTCCCATTACTTTATGTCAAGTTCTAATTTTCTTTAATGTCGACTGAATGTCATCTTAACAGAAACCAACATAGTCAAAATGCCTTTGGGGTTAAAACATTAGGATCAAATATCCTGCTTTGATCAATCACTGTGCAAGGGCTGACTTCACTATATATTATAAATCTTACTATCCCAGATATTTCAGTTTGGGGAGTGGAGAGGGAAGGGATTATGGGAGGACACTATTACACAGAACAAGATGGAATCTTACCTGTTACTTGGGTACTCTCAAATCATTGGTCTTCAGTTTGAGCTAGAAATTCTGAAATACACTTCAAGACTGAATTCCATTCAAGATGGTGGTGTAGGTAAACATGGCTTGCCTCCTCACACAACCATGTTAAAATTACAACTAAACTACAGAACATCCATTATTCAGAACCTACAGAGATCGAACTGAATGAAAGTCCTTCAACTACAGAATTAAAAAAAGAAACCACATAGAGACTGGTAAGAGGAACAGAGATGCAGAATGGACTGGTCCCATACCCACATGTGACAGATAAAAATCAAGAGGAGCATCTGGAACAAGGGGTTCCAGCCCCACAGTAGGCCTCTCCAGCCCAGGGTTCCAGTGCCAGGAAGATAAGTTTTTATGATTTGTGGTTGTAAAAACCAGTGAAGATTGTGACTGTGAAGACAAACTGCAAAAGTCCCAGGAAGTTCCTCTTAAAGGGTCCATGCACAGACTTACTTGGACTCACTACTTCTGAGCTCCAAGACTGGGGCAGCATCTTGAAAGGTGCCAGAAGCAGACAGGGAGAAACTGGAGTGTCATGCATCAGAGCGACAGTTAGGGAGCAGCTTTCTCCCAAACAGAAGTATTGGCAGAGACCACTGTTCCTTTTCTGAGCCCTGCCCCTACAGAGTGGGCAGGCAGGTGACATATACAAGACTCCATCAGCCTGGCTCATACTGTTTGCTCTACCCTGGTGACTACCTGAAGCTCTGCCCCACCTAATTTTGGGGCCCACCCAAACTGTTTCCAGTGGCTTTTCCATAAGGCTTGTCTTTGTTCATGTTTCAGATTTTCCTAAATTCTCTCAAACAAATAGCATCTGGCCTCAGAAAACCCTGTACCTCTTGCTAAGTTGTCCCAGTCCTGACACTGGCAGCTTTGGTTCATAGCTTGGCCTTGTTTGGGCACCTCCAAGCCCAGCATAAGTGCAGCCATCTGCAGATCACTTTATAGCTTAAACCACGTGGTACTGGACAGAGCACAGACAGTGACTGACCTTGGCCTGTACCTCTTATGAGGTTCCAGAACCAGCACACCTAGTGGAAAGCTACAGACCATGTCAGAACATCACCACCCAACCTCCTCCACAAGCAACACACTCAAGGGGAAGACTTAGTGAACACTAGAGCCCTGCTGAAGTAAACCCTGATCTGTAAAGTAGGCCCCTGTACAACTGATCCTCCATGATGGTCAGAGTTTGGTGGTCAGTGATCACAGTCACTCCTTGCAGCTGATCAACTTAGGTAAGTCCCTCCCATTTTCTTGTCAACAGCAATCAAGGCTCAACTACAAGAGGCCCACACAGCCCACACAGTGAGTACACCTCAAGTACCAGCTTAGATGACAGAGAAGGCTGTGCCACTGGACACTACAGGACACTGAGTACATTGGGCCAGTCTTCCAAGCCAAGGAGTCATAGCAGCTCTACCTAGTACTTAGAAACAAACACATGGAGGCTGACAAAATAAAGAGACAAAGAAACATGTCTAAGTGAAAGAATAAAACAAAACTCCAGAAAAAAAAATAAACAAAATGGAGACAAGCGATGTACTAGATGCAGAGTTCAAAACACTGGTTATAAGGTTGCTCAGTGAACTTGGGGGAAGAGTAGATGAGCTCAGAGAGAATTAGAACAGCATTAAAAAGTCATGAAAACTGTAAAAAATGAACCAATCAGAAATGAAGGATACACTAACTAAAATGAAGAATGGGAATTGATTCCAACAAGGAATCAATGGTAGAGTAGATAGAGACAAGAATCAAATCAGCAATTTAGAACATAAGGAAACAAAAAACACCCTATCAGAACAAGAAAAAGAAAAAACAATCTCTCCAAAATGAGGATGGTGTAAGGAGCCTCTGTGACAACCTCAAGTGTACCAACATTCACATCAAGGGGGTGCTGGAAGGAGAAGAGAGCAAGCAAAAACTTGAAAACCCATTTGAAAAAATAACAACAGAAAACTTTTCTGACTTGGTGAAGAAAATAGATATACAAGTCCTGAAAACACAGACAGTCCCAGACAAGATGAACCCAAGGTGGCCTGCACCAAGGCACATCATAATTAAAATGCCAAAGGTTAAAGACAAAGAGAGAATCTTAAAAGCAGCAAAAGAAAAGCAGTTAGTTACTTGCAGGGGTGGTCCCATAAAACTATCAGCTGATTTCTCAAAAGAAATTCTGGAGGCTAGAGGAATTGGCAAGAAACATTCAAAGTGATGAAAAACAAGAACATACAACCAAGATTACTCTATCAGCAAAGCCATCATTTAGAATCAAAGGACAGATGAAGAGCTTCCAAGACAAACAAAAGCTAAAGAAGTTCATCACCACCAAATCAGTATTATATGAAATGTTAAAGGACCTTCTTAAAGAAGAAGAAATATATAAACAATAAAATGGCAGTAAATACATATACATCAATAAATGAATCTAAAAAACAGAATAAACAAACAAGCAGAACAGAAGAGAATCATAGATACACAGAGCATTTTGATGTTTGCCAAATGGAAGGGGTATCGGGGAATGGATGAAAAAGGTGAAGAGATTAAGAAGTACAAGTGGTTGTTACAGACTAGTCATGAGGATGTAAGGTACAGCATAGGAATATAGTAGCCAAAGAATATATATGCAGGACACATGGACATGCATGGGAATTGTCTGAAGGAATTGCAGGTTGTGGGTGGAGGGTGACAGAAGGGAAAAATTGGGACAACTGTATTAGTATAAACAATAAAATATAATTTAAATTAAAAAAAGGAATTCTGAAATAAAATAATTTTAAAAGCCTAAAGTCTCAAGTGTCCTTTTTATAGTAGTCTATTTTGTAAGTTTCATTCAACACTGACCATAAAATAATTTATTTATAGGTCAACAATTCTGGAGTCACTTTCTTAATGCATGGAAGAAACAAATCCTGCATTTTTAGAGACCTAATTTTAAGAAAGTATTTTACATGCTGGGTAGGAAAAGATTCACTTCTCCTATATGTTTCCCCTTTACTCTCACACTACTACCACACTCACAAAACTCCTGACAGATATGTGGGGTATTTTTCCCACACCAAGCAATTTTCTGTAAAACCAGCTGGGTGCCCTACAATTCAATTGAATTCTAACACTAACCAGAGTTAGCACAGGCCCCACAGGTTGATGGTCAGTCACACAAGGTTGTCCCCCTCCCCTATTTCAGATGCCAATGCCAGGTAGTAGTTCCCCAGGATACCCACAACTTCTGCCCAATTTGACTACAAATAGGAGGTTCCCATGGCCTTCCTCCTGGATTCCATTATTTGCTATAATCACTCACAGAACTCAGGGAAACACTCATATTCACCCATTTGTTGTATAATAAATGATATGATAAAAGATACAGATAAACAGCCAGATGAAGGAGTACATAAGGTGGGGTACATAAGTCAAGGTCCACAAGGATTCCTAGCTCAGGAGTTTTTGTCTCCATGGAGTTGGGTTGAACCACCCTCCTGACATGTAGATGTGTTCACCAGCTTTCAAAACTTCATACTTTGGAATTTTCTTTAGAAGCTTCATTGTAGGCATCATGGATCATTAACTCCTCTTCCAACCACTCTCCCTTCTCCTGAGAATGGGAAATTGAATTGAAACTTCCAAGCTTCTAATTACGGTTTTATTTTTCTTGGGCAGAAGCCCACCTTAGTGATCTTATACCAACCAAGACACTGCCATCTCAGGAAATTTCAAGGCAGTTAGGAGTTCAGTGTCAGAAACCACAATCAAGGACTAAATTTTAGAAGAAAAGATGCTCCTAGTCCTCTTATCACATAGGAAATTACAAGGGTGTTAGGAGCTCTGTGTCAGGAAATAGGGGTAGAAAGCAATACAAATATTTCTTGTTATTTTACCTGTGCCTAAATGCATTATTTTTAAGCCATAGATTCATCAACTGACATTTATACAATTCATACTAATTCTTAACTACAACTTCAAAAATAACAGGTAAAGAATATTTATTCCATTCCTGGCACTATACTGTAAGCTTTCCTTCTGATTGCGTCTTTCATATTCTGTAAGAACCATGTGAAATTGTTATTATTACAACCTCCATTTTACAGATAAGAAACAGCCAAAGGCACAGAGAGGATTTAAATTCAAAATTTGAACTCAAGAAATCTGGCTTCACAGCTCACGCTGTTAATCAATATATTATTCTCTCTAATTGCAATCCTACAGCCAAATGAATAATATATAAAGTGAAGAAGTTTGATGATAGATAGATGATAGATAGATAGATAAATAGATGATAGATAGATGTCTTATTGGCCTTTAAATTTTTTAGAAATTTCTACCATACAAGAGCTCAAGTGAGTTTGCCAGGACCTCCAATCAAATACTAGTCATATACTTTATAATTAATAATATACTAGAAAAAATATTCAACATCTGCATTCTTCTCACCAAATATTTTTGTTTTATGTATTGTTTACCTGGACAAAATTAATATTGCAAGAGGAAATGTTAGTAACAATGTTTAAATCCATTTACATTTATTATTTAATAAATGTAAAACTATGCAATCCTAATATTCATTCCAGAAAAATTCCTTTTTCAAATCCAAGAATAAACTTTGTTTAAAGAGAACTAAAAGAACCTAGTTCCACCTAATAAATGTTAGAATTATAATAACCAATATTAGAAGCATCTGAAAAATATTAAAAAATAACCATCAATGTGACTTTTAGCTGGGTCTTGTGACCCCCAAACTTATTAAAGGATTTAATATGTGGAGAATTTTTCCTATCAGTTCTATATCTTGGCTCTCTGTTTCAAAAATTCATTGTCCTCTGCTAAAATTAATGACTAAACATTACACACATCATCTAAATAGTAGGTCAAATTGTGGTCTTGGGCCACACCCCCCATAACCCTGTCTGGGGGTCTGAGAGGTCAAAAACTACTAAGACGTACTTGCGTTTTTCACTTTCATATGCACTGTGGAGTTTACAGAGGCTACATAATGTGTGATACTACAACCAACTTCTGCAGCAGGTAATGAGAGAACTCAACTGTCTTCTATTAGCCAGACATATTAAAGAGAATTTTAAAAACTTAAAACAGTGTCTCCATTCTCACCAGTTTTGTTTTGAAAACTATAGTTCTTTTTGATAAAAATGTTATCTATGTTAAGAAGCAATGGGTGTATTATCTTGAAATTAGTAAACACATTTATTTAATTTTCTCAGTTTCAATCACCAATATAGTAAATATAGATGGATATTATACACATAAACAAACACTCTTTGTAGTCCTCAATCATTGTTTAGAGTAAATAGGGGTTTTAACACAACAAAGTTTTAGTACCACTGATGCAAAGCATCTACCATCTATTCTGCTCTATTCTCACTCTTAATATTCTTTGCATTTGGTTTATTGTCCCTTAACATCCTTGGTATATTATTCCTCTTTAGGTTGTCTGTTACCTTACAAAATCTAAGACACTAAAAAGCCTTGGGATTCTAACATTTGAACAGACAAATTAGTTTCTGTCTGTAATTCTTAGTGAATGGCACATCAGGTGATGGTGTTCACAGACACACTGTACCATCATGGACTTCTAGGAACTTTATTGTTAAAGAAAGAACTTCTTGATGTCTGAGAATTTTCATGTTGCTGTGATGATGAATTATCTTTAAACTATTTAGACCCTCAGCATCTCAGACTTCCACAGGTCCAACTGGGACTAAAGATGGGCCCAGAATATCCATGTGGCCTTCTTGGAGCCTGGCAGCGGTGGCCCAGAACACAGGTGTTCCTTTACCTTGCAGTAGCCCTGAACGCTATGTGCCAGCCTCTTCTTTTTGCAACTTTCTCTCCCCTTTTTATTGCCCCACTGCACACTTTTGGTTCTACTTCTATCTTTATATTCAACTGGCCATTCCTTAAACAAAGGCCTTTCACAATGATTTATCCTCAGCCATTCTTACTACTCATCCCACAGAACGAGAACTTCCACACCCAAGCACACAGGTATCACCTATGCACAAATCACTCTCACATCACAAGTCTAACCTTCCTTTGCTCATAAATGCAAGACCTTAGTTTCTAACAGACTGTTAAATAACTCCAGATGCAGGTATTGCTAGCCCTTCCCATAACTTACAACGCCAAACTCATTACTTTCCCCACGGACAACAAAACTTAAAACTTGCTTCTTTCTCCCTATTACACTGGCTCTCCACTATCAGAGATTTTGCTCCCTATGGCACATTTACCAGTGTCGAGAGACATTTTTGTTTGTTACAACCAGGGAAGGAATTGCTACTGGCATCCAGCCACAGATGCTGTGAAGAACCCTACAACATACAGGACAGCACTCACGACAAAGAATTTTCTGGCCCAACATGTTCGTGGTACTGAATTGAGGCACACTGTTCTACTCCCATCACTTGTCCATCTCCCCTCCAGCCAAGCAAGTGACCCATGGCTCTGGCACAGATGTGAATACACAGAGCCTTCTGTGCTGGATTTGAAACCGAGCATCTGGAGGTCAGGGAGAAACAGGCGCCCAAATACAGGGGATGGCCTCCAAAGTGAAGGTGGATTCAACAATCACAGGAACAGGGATGGAATTTAATGTTAAATTGGAAGGCTCAACTGAAATATCAAAATATAGTAAGTGCTGCATTGGAAAGGGGGTGCTACACCATATTAAATTTTTCAAAAGATTAATTAATTATTGATTCCATGATTCTCTCAAATACTTTGGCTACTTTGACAGTTAAAAATAAGGCATGAGAGCAGAAATAGAGAGTGTTTTGGTGTGAAAGGTATCTTAGCAGATTGCTGCGTTTATCCCCAAGTCTCACCTCTTGAAGAGCAGATGGGGGGGGTGACAGATGCCTGCCTCTCCTCCCAAACTGGCAAGGAGCTTACCAAGATCACTCAATTTGATGTGTCCCTTGTATACTCGAAATGAATGTAATGTTGAATTTCAACTACAATTGAAAAATGAAAATGAAAAATAAGTTTTAATCCTACCCTTCATGACACCTTGGATGGAACTAGAGAGCATTATGCTAAGTGAAATAAGTCAGGTGGTGAAAGAACAATACCATATAATCTTAATTATAAGTGGAACCTAGTGAACAAAACAAACAAGCAAGCAAAACAGAACCAGAGACATGGAAATAAAGAACAAACTGACAGTAACCAGAGGGGATGGGGGAGGCAGATAATGGGGCAAAGACAATGGGGTGTGGGGAGGATTGAATGTGGGAGGTGGGGGTGGTTTGAGTGTGGAAGAGTAACGGGAGAAATGGGGACAAGTGTAACTGCACAAGAAAAAAAATAAGTTTTAGAAATATATAGTTCTTTTATTTTTTAAGTAAAAGTTATATATATTTAAGTTATAAAACATGATGGTTTGATATATGTATACATAGTAAAATAATTACTACAGTCAAGGTAATATATTCATCTGCTCACACAGTTACCATTTTTTGTGCATACCGCACCTGAAGTCAATGGAGGTGCGGTAGCCAACTGTTTGACTCCTACTGGAACTAGAGGCAGCCTGCCTAGTAGCTTTGGAAGTAGTATGCTGCTGAGTTAGGATAAGTGTGCTTTCCTAGAGCCTGCCTAGGCCTAGGAATGTGCTTGTACTTCCCATCGACCCAGTAAGGATCAGCCACCAGGTTTGTGGTATTAAGAGAGCATAACAGCTGCCTATAATGAACCCTCAGCTGAAAAATGCTCAAGGTGGACCAAGGAATTGCCAAGACTGCCAGAGAAGTAAGTAACTAGCTTAAATAAAGATCCCACAAAACTGCCAACAGGAGAATCAGCTTTAATTATGTCAGTTACTGAGAGAGCAGAGTCATGCAATAATGGTAGCAAAGAAATAAGAACTTTTGTGTTTCCCTTCTCTCTCTTCCCTCCCCACTGGTCTAATAAACTACAGGAGGAAGTGTTAGGAGTGAATCTTCCAGCAGTCTTTGCAAAGCAGGCCCCAACCTGGTGAGGAGTGGTAGGGGAAGGTTTTAGCTTTAAATCATGGTATGAGTTATGTTATTCTTTGACTATACATTATCATTATTGAAATGAGACAAGTTATTTAAAGCAACTATACTTCCTCTTCTAAACTAAGGATGAAAATAGAACTGTGAAGTCCGCCTGAGTTTGTATCCAGTGACAGGGAGAGTACTGTCCCTACTGAGCAGTATGAGAAGGTCAGTGGGATGCTGTCCTTTTAATAGGGTTACGTTTATGGTTACAGTTCCTGCATGTACATTGATTCCAAAGGTGTGGACCATGAGGCAAAACCTAGGTTTAAATTGAGGGACCTGAGACCTGCCCATCCAACAATATACATGAACTTGACAGAAGAAAACTAAAGAAGAGACCAAGAGAATCCCATGTCTTTATGGTAGTCACTGAGCAACTTCTAGGGCAGGAAAGTGTGACTTTAGAATGCTAAGAGGATTCAGACCCCACATTAGAGCCCTCAGGCCCCCCGACTCCTGCCTCCCCTTCTCTCTGTCTGCAGTCACCTAGTCCCATCGAGTCCACCTCCACAAAACTCTACAGCTGCTTCTCTCCATCCCCACCGCCCTGGTTGTGTTTCTCAAGTTCTTATTGTGCCGTGTACTATGTTTGCTAAGAAAGTACATTCCAGGTGCTGTCATCACACATGAAAAATGTGAGATGAGTATTAGTTAGCTTGACTGTAGTAATCATTTTACTATGTATATGTATATGTATATCAAACCACCATGTTGTACACCTTAAATACATGCAATTTTTGTTTAAAAAATAAAAGAACTATTTTCTTTTTTTTTAAAGATTTTATTTATTTATTTTTAGAGAGGGAAGAGAGGAAGAAAGAGAGAGACATCAATGTGCAGTTGCTGGGGGCCATGGCCTATAAACCAGGCATGTGCCCTGACTGGGAATCGAACCTGCGATACTTTGGTTCGCAGCCCGCGCTCAATCCACTGAGCTATGCCAGCCAGGGCTTAGAACTATTTTCTTTTTAAATTTATTTTTATACTTTACATTTTCAATTGCAGCTGACGTTTAATATTATTTTTGTTTCAGGTGTACAGTGTAGTGGTTAGATAGTTATATTATTCATGAAGTGATTCCCCCAGCAGAGCCAGCACCTACGTAACAACAAGCATAGCCATCACAATGCTATTGATGATACTCCCTATGTTGTACTATACATCCCCATAACTGTTTCATAACTGCCAATTTATATCTTTTTAAAGTATAATTTATTATGTTATTTTAGTTGTCCCAATTATTCCCCCTTTGCTCCCCTCTGCCTGGTACCCCCTTCCCTCCAGCCATCCCCCCCATACTTCATATCCATGAGTTGTACACATAAGTTCTTTGGCTTCCCCATTTCCTGTACTATTCTTAATCCCTTTACCTTTTCACCCAGCCTCTCAACCCCCTTCCCACCTGGTAAACATCCAAATGTTCTCTGTATCTATAAGTTTGTTCCTGTTTTGTTTGTTCATTTATTTTATATTTTAGATTCTACAAATAAGTGAAATCATATGGCATTTTTCCTTCTCTGTCTGACTTATTTCACTTGGTATAATACCCTGTAGGACCATCCATGTTGTTGAAAATGGTAAAATATGGAAGCAACCTAAGTATCCATTGATAGATGATTAAAGTGGTGGTATATATATACAATGGAATATTACTTGGCCATAAATCATAAAGGACTTATATTCTTAAAACACATGTTTGAATGTGCCATTCTCCAACTTGACAACCTGTTAGGGTACCTACTTCAGAGAATAAAATCTAAACACCCTCACAAGGCATTCGGGGCTCTCCATGGTTTATCCTCAATTTACTCTGCCTCACTTATCTCCTAGTGTGCGTACACACACACACACACACACACACACAGTACCCTGGCATTCTGGACTGCTTGGCATTGCCCAAATAGGTAAGGTACTTTCTTTTCACTATGCTGTTTCCCATACATATTTTTACTTCAATTTCAAATACTCTTTCCCCAACCCTACCTTCTACCTTCCCCTTCCTCCTGCTTTTGAACGTCTAGTCATTGTTTTAGATCCAGCTTATATAAGCATTCTGTGAAGCATCATCTTGTCTCCCAGTCAGAATTATTACTCCTTCCTCTAGGATGCTTTTTTTATTTAACCACACTTATTCATACCACTTATTTCCATTCTAACCTATAATATAGATCACTTTTGTTTATCTGTCTCCCCCACTGGTTACTGAATCTCTTGATGGCTTACCTATAGTAGACCATCAATAGATGTTTGTTGAGCTGAATTAAATGCTACTCACCAAAGCACTTTCTTCCACACTCTTAATTTTTCTAAAATATACTATGCTCAGGTTTTATTACTTACTGGTCCTTCTTTTTTCAGCTGAAATGACTTAGAAAAAGAAATGGGTTTCTTTTGTAAAGAACTCAAGACTCATTTTTCAAACTACATAGAGGTGAAATACTCATAGAATAAAACTTGTACCTTTTTTAGCCAAGTACTGCTAAAAGTAAATAAATGAGTTTCTAAGAACCATGACTGACTGCTTTATTTCAAGCAAAGATCTGTTTGTAGGGAAAAGCACCTTAAAAATAAATTATTTAAATTTGATTTCAAAGATAATTGATAATTCTGACCACATGGTAAAACAAGTATTTTTACTCAACAGAATCAGTCTTCTTTTGTTTCTTTTATTTTTTTAAGGGCTGCCTTTGGAAAGCAGGACTAAACCAAGATGGCGTCAGTCCTGTCAACTAAGAAGCCATGTTTAGAGCACGTGCAGTAGAGCAATGACGCAGAGGGATGATGCAACCTCTCGAGCATGCACAGTACAACATGGTGGACAACATGTGCTTATCTGAAGGGCAACACCACCCTCTCAGAGCAAGCACAGTAGAGTGACAATATCAGCATGTGCTTACCAAGGAGGCACAAAACAAGTTTTAATCAAAGGCTGATGCAACATTGCATCAAAGGAGAGTATGAAAGCAAAGGCCTTAGAACAGACAGCTGAGGCAGCCGAGAGGAGCCAAAAAGCTAAGAATTGCCCCATTGCTGATTGACCCTGCCATAGCTGACTCTGAAGCCACCATTGACTTGGCCTTTCAAGACACTGACTGGCTGCCTCTGAGACACAGACCTGATCTGGACTCTTGGGATTCAGGTTCCTTATCTCTCAATTCTCTTGTGTGATGTTATTGCTGATTTTTTATGAGTGATTATTTTATTGGGTTATGATAGATTTTGATTGAATTTGCATTAATAAAAGCTGAACAAATAGCATAGTCACCCATGTTAACTCACAGTTATTCCTTGGTGCTGATATTGCCTGTAGGACTGTTGCCTGTATAGGTAGACCAGTATCTCCAGCCCATGACAAAGGCTGGAGGTTGACTTATAGGAAAGACTATAGCATGGATACTCATAAGGTTAGAGTACTGCTTGTGAGACTGCCTTAGGTATTATCCTTTTAAGTAGATTTGGGCTAAGATAATGTGATAGAAAAACTCAGTGATTTTAGAATTCCAAACCTTATGATCTAGAGCCCTTTTCATGTATGCTATTTTCAGTCTACCCCAGCAGAATTAATCACCCTCTCCTCTGTGGCAAGCATAAAAGTAATCTCATCATCCTAGAGTTCTGTGTCCTTTTTTCCTACTAAATATTGGATGCCTTGGGGACGAAGATTGTCAGTCACATTTGTACCCCTAGCATAGTGGTTAACACTTTATAGGTACTCAATAAATATATACTAATTAAATAAAATAATGAAAGGATAATTATGAAGTTTAACAGCAATCTGGTAAAATAGAAAAGAAGGGGGGGTTGAGAATTATAAGACTGGAATATAAATACTTATATTTTAGAAAGCATTTTTATATACAAATCCCAAAATCTTATGAAGTAATATGATAGCCACTTGTACACTTGCAAAATATTCCTATTTTTCTTCTATGCTTATAATAGAATTGAATTTCCCGTTCTCTCCTTTTGTGGTTGATTAGACGCATGTGACCAGCCAATGAGTTGGATATGCAAGTGACATTTGTCATCTCCAGACCGGAGCACTTAATCGGTGCTGTGAGATTCTTGAGCTCTCTGCTTTTCTTCTGGCGGAGAGACAGGCCTCATTCGGTATGTTCTGTCAGCCTGGGTCCCTGAGTGACTACGACAAAAACAACCCCACCCGCTCCTGCCAGTCTTTGACAGATAAGTTGCTTGACTTAGCAAAAATTTTTAAAGGTTCATTAAAGCCACTGAGATTTGTAAGTCATTTGTTAGCATAACATAATTTATCCTATCTGATTGATAGAGGTAGGCAAAACAATCATTTGGTCTCCACCTTTAATAGACAACAAAACCTAGTTGCAGAGAAACTAAAGGACATTTTCAAGATTGTATTAGTCAATACCTAGTAGGGTAGCAAGTAAATAGAAATGAATTTCATCCCCAGATTTTCTGACTGTAAATGTAGGGCATTTGTACATCAATTTTAAAGGGAAAATATTTAAAAAACATTTACTTCATTAACACATACATGTATGTGTGTTTATATATAGGTAAGTATATATATACACACAAGTATATATAATTTTAGAGTAAATGAGAAAAAATAACGTAATCAGAATAAGTTCCAGTATAATTATATTAATACACTATTTAGTTTTAATTTTCTTTAGTGAAAACTTTTAAACTTATTGTTAAAGATAAAATGCTGTATAGTTCTAAAAAAGAAAAATACATGAACACAGATAACAGTGTGGTGAATGCTGGGAGAAAGGGGATAGAGAGAGGTGGAAGAGGGTATGGGGGGATAAATGATTATAGAAGGAGACTTGACTTGAGGTGGTGAACACACAATATAGTATACAGATGATATGCTATGAAACAGTGCATTTAAAACCTGTATAATTTTGTTAGCCAGTGTCACCCTAATAAATTCAATAAAAAATAACAAAATAATATAAAATTTTCATTGCTTTAATTAACAAAAAATTCAAAATTCTAGAATTGTTTATACATACCAACTATTTTGAGTTTTTGAAATTGCCTTTTTTATTGGAAAAATATATAACACAGGTGGCAAACGCAAGGCCCACGGGCAAAATTCGGCCCTCCACCTTGTTCTATCCAGCCTGGCACCTTGTTTCTACCTTGCAGCAGTGCCAAGCTCTTGCTTAACTGTTAAGGAGCAGTTACATTTATACAGTCCTAAAATTACATTCAGCCCTTTGAAGGCAACCACAAGGCTGATGTGGCCCCTGGTGAAAATGAGTTTGACAGCCCTGATATATAGAGATTTTTGTGTTTATTTTGTCGATGTAGAAAACGTCCAACCCTATAGAAAATTTTTGAATTTATTTGAGCCAAAATGCTCTGGAGAATGGCAGTTTTGCAGCCTACTTTGTACATTCCTGTAGAAGAAGGAGATATAATGAGGGTTACACTAAATCCATTTGTGCTCAATCAGGGAGGTGGGAGAAAGCAAAGGGGAAAATCTCCAGAATTTGATAAAAAAGCAAAATAGAGAAACATACTTTTACATTGTTGGGTACAGGATAGTCGATACAAACTTTTACAGCACAAAGAGGTGGTGTGTGGGGAACAGAGAACAGTGAAGGGTTTTGTGGTCTTGGCTCTGAAGCTAGTGTTGTGCCCTGAGGGGCCTAGGAAAGAAAACTACTCAGACATTTTAGAAGTATATTAATTTAGATGCAAAAAGACAACAGATTGGCTCACTTAAGATAAAGTTTGACCTTTTCAAGGAAGATACAGGCCTAGGACTTTACTACCCGCTATGACTGGCTTTTAGTTAGGAGGTTTTAATTTCAGACCATCCTATGAGGTTACTTTTGGTCTCTGAGTTTGTAAGGCCTCCCCTGGGCTTGTCAGGCTTAGTATGTGGCCTTATTTTGGTACAGAGCTTGGGAAATGAACTGGATTTCTAAGTAAGCTATCCACAGGTATTTTCAAGTAATTAGACCTCTTACAATGATATACTCTTGTCAAAGTTGCATGCATTCTAGAACTATTTCAAAAATGCTGAGAAATATTTTATATAGTTTCAATTGTTAAACTGAATGTTATGTGAATTATAAACTAAAATAGACTTTTGTGGTTTTGTTGTATAATCTTAGAATTTGCATTTTTGTTGCTAAAATTCAGGATGCTTTTCCATACTCTCATTAACTGTGATGAATAATACATAAACAAACTAATCTTCCTGAACCATAAAAAATATTTTCAAAAATGTTAACTGAATATATCATTTATATTGTGCCAAGCGGGCTGCCAGGAATGTCCTTCCCTTTTCTACCAGCAATTTCTATTTTCAGAGAATTGAAAACATACCCTCTAGTTTTCATCTTATTCTTCAAGGACAGTATACAAAAGGACTGGGGAACAATATACCTAGTTGAAAAGCCATTTAAATTCAAAAATAGCCACATACACAAAAGATGAAAGCCTGGGTGGTTTTCATTATTGTATTCCAATGCAAAATCTAACTACTTAGTGATTCAGGATCAATAATTGTTAAACTACTATTCAGATGCTTCAGAGAAAAATAGTATCTCCAAAACAATAATTATCAAATAAGTAATTTACATTTTCTACTACCATTGTCAGCCCCAGAAATACCAGTTTCCTAACACTAGGGAAGGATAACACTAGGAAAGGACAATAGGCTGAACTTGTCAAACATCTCTGAAAAGGACAGAGAACAACACTGTTAATTTAGGACAACTGAATTCATTGGAAGGATACTGAGCATCTGACAGAATCCCAAGAAAAACTTAAGTTCTTAAAAACAGAAAGGGACAGAGAAGGGGAAGGGGGCGCTCTTGCAGTCCATAACAAAAAGGAGAATCTCTTCAGGCCACTGCCTGCAGGAATCATTGATTCCAAATGTTTTCTGTTCTTGTGTCGAGGTCCTTTAGAAAGAATCTGATTTTTTAGTCTCAATCACATGCACAAAGCGTGGCCTCATAAGTGTGGCTCTTTCATTGACTGCCCCTCACCCAGAGAGTGAAGGCTGCTCTTCCAGGGGACAGTTGGTATACTCTTAGTAAAATAAGGAAAAATACATGCTGAGCATTCAAATATAGCCATTCAGCTGTTTTAGGGTCAAATTCTGTAAGGTATCTCAGGGATGGGGGGGGTTGTTATGCTCCTATCTTAATCCTTGTGAGATACCAACAAAGTTTTGAAAAATAAGACAGGATAATGTTACAGAGCAAGGACCCAAACAAGCAAAGGGGGCCCGGGAGCCCCGGGACGGTGATGCTCTTACTGAAAGAAATTTGGGTCCGTCTTGTCCGCCGCCATAAAGGAAAGATATCTCTCAATGCCAGAGATTGGTGAAAAGGAAAGGAAAACGTTTATTTTGTGCTATACAAAACTTAAGGCAGTGACCTAATATTTTTTATCAAAAAATCTTAAAGTCCCTTAAAACACCCACTAAACGCACACAGTTCTTCCTTCCCCCCTGCCCAGTATGGGGT
>PVIA01009498.1:0-60440 GCA_004024845.1 Tonatia bakeri | reverse complement strand
GGGCACCCCAGTTGCTGGGTTGTGATGATGTATGTGGGGGCGGGATCTGAGAGGGAACAATGGCACCTGCTCCACTCTCTCCAGGACCTCAGTTCCCCTTGCCACCTCCCACAAGCAAACTGGGCCCTTCTGGTGCTGGCTTCTGGGTGGGTGGGCTTGTGTACTTTCTTGGACTCTGTGGGTTTCCCGGAGAAGTCTCGTGTGAGGCTGAGAGAATCTCCCGGCCTCAGTTCCCACAGGTGTTTTCAGTCGGTGATCTTTGGGTTTATTTCCCAGCGCTGGGTCCCTGGGTTGTGCCGTCTGTGTCACTGCTCATTTTCATTTAGTTTGTCTGCACGCAAATGAGTGGCTGCAGACAGCCAACTGCCTCCCACGCCCAGGGTCTGCCACCGGTCCATCAGGTGCCTTCTTCGCCCTGTGCACTCACGTCT
Source organism: Tonatia bakeri (assembly GCA_004024845.1). Lineage (NCBI taxonomy): Eukaryota > Metazoa > Chordata > Mammalia > Chiroptera > Phyllostomidae > Tonatia > Tonatia bakeri. The sequence goes on along the minus strand of PVIA01009498.1, from coordinate 60,009 downwards.
GCCAGCCACCATTCCTTCCTGCCGCGACCCCTCGACCCCTCTCCCTAGGCCTCCAACTCCGCCCCTCCTTTCCAATCTGGATGTACAGTAGTCCGACTTCCATTCAGTTCATTTCTCTCTGTTCTGGTTGGTTTTTTGTTTCTCAATTTTTGTTGTCCTTAGTTTTGGTTGTGCGAGGAGGCACAGAGCGACTATCTATACCTCTATCTTGGCTGAAAGCTGTCTTCTTATTCTTAAAGCAGTACCTTTAACATCTCTTGCAATGCTTTTTTGGTGGTAATGAACTCTGTTAGCCTTTTTTTTGTCTGGAACTCTCTTTATTTCACTGTCTATTTTAAAAGATGGCCTTGCTGGATAGAGTAGTCTTGGTTTCAGGTCCTTATTTTTCATTACTTTGAATACTTCATGCCAATCCCTTCTGGCCTGAAGTGTTTCTGTTGAGAAATCAGGAACTTCCTCATAGGGACTCCCTTGTGGGTAACTAATTGTTTGTCTCTTGTTGCCTTTAATTTTCTCTTTGTCTTCAAACTTTGCCATTTTATTTATGATGTGCCTTCATGCAGGTTTCTTTGAATTTGTCTTGATTGGGACATTTTTTGTTTCCTGAACATGTGTGACTTTTTCCTTCATCATCTTAGGGAAGTTTTCTGTCATTATTTCTTCAAACAATTTTTCTACCCCTTGCTCTCTTTCTTCTCATTCTGGTACCTCTCTGAAGCAGATATTCTTATGGTTCATGTTGTCTCAAAGTTCCCTTAAACTGTGCTTGTTCTTTATAAATCTTTTTTTTTTCTTTTGCTTCTCTGACTGGGTGTTTTTTTTCTTCCATGTTTTCCAAATTGCTGATGAGATCCTCTACTTCATTAGCCTGCTTTTAATTCCTTATATGTATATTTCATTTCAGATATTGCATTCTTCATTCCCAACTGGTTCTTATTCAAAGATTCTATGTCCTTTTTCATACTGATGTAGTCCCCAATAAGTTCCTTATTGTTCCCTCTAAGTTTCTTGAGCATCCTTATACCCATTTATTTGAACTTATATCTGATAAATTGGTTGCCTCAATTTCATTTACCTCTTAACTAGTGATTCCTCCTTTATTTAGTTTGGGGGTTGTTTTTGTCTCCCTATTTTAGGTGTTTCTTTGTGTTTGTTTCTGTGTATTAGATAGATTTGTTTTAGCTCCCATTCTTTGTGGGGTGGCCTTATGTGGTAGGAGTCTTGTGAGACCCAATGGTACAGTCTCCTTGATATCTTGTACTGGATACTCTAGAAATGTGCCTTGTGTGAGTTATGTGGGCTGTCCTGTTATAACTGGGTCTTGATTGCTGTGGGTTTATTTATTGGTTGGATCTCCCCTCTGGCTGGCTAACTAAGAGGCTCAGCCCCAACCATATCTTGCAAGCTATTGTAGAAATGCTTACAGGAAAAAATAAACAAAACACCACCAAAAACCAAGCACAAATACCCAACAACAACAAAATCAATAACAAAAAAAGGAAAGAATAAGAAAAGATAAATAAAATAGTAAAAAAAAAGAATGTAAGAAAAGTAAGGGAGGAAGGTGGGTTTGGCTGGGATTGGGGGAGTGGTGGGGAGAAAATACAGACAACAGTAACTGAACAACAATAAACTAATTTAAAAAACAGAAACAAATAAAACAGTCCTTGTCATTACCAAAAATAAAATAAAGAATACAAGAAGACCAAAAGAAAGAAATATGATTATGAGAAGAGAGATAGAAGAAAACAATAAGAATAAGAAATAGAGCCCTGGCTCGTGTGGCTCAGTGAATTGAGCATGGGCCTACAAACCAAAAGGCCACTGGTTTGATTACCAGTCAGAGTACATGCTTGGGTTGTGAGCAGGTCTCCAGTAGGGGGCATGTTAGAGGCAATCACACAGTGATGTTTCTCTCCCTCTCTTTCTCCCTCCTTTCCCCTCTCCCTAAAAGTAAATAAATAAAATCTTTTTTAAAAAAGAATAAGAAATAGAAGAGGAAAACAGTAAAAAAGAAAAAGAAAGAGAAAGAATGAGAAAGTAAGAAAAGAAAACGGAAAAGAGTAAGAGAAGGAGGAGTTAAATAAGCTACCAAAGAAAAACTAGAGAGGAAAAAAGAAAAATAAAAGGAAACTTAAAAACTAATATGAAGGCTATAAAAAAGCAAAAATAATGCAGAAGGACAAAAAAGTAGAATCCATCTCAACAGTTTAATATCTGCCGGCTGGGATCTCCCTTTGGTACTGCTTTGATGTTGCCAGAATATGGTGTAAGCCAATGCCAGATGCTGTCCATGTCTGGTCCTCAGCAGCCTATTTGAAGCTACAAGGGGTCCATAGTTTGTGCCTGCCTCTGCTTGGTTTGGCTACATACAGGAAAGGGCCAAGCTGCCCTGCAAGACTGCTTTTTACCAGCACAGGGCCCAGGGTGAGTCAAAAAACATTCCAAGTAACCACAGTATCCACCTCCACTTGCCTCTGCTTGCTGGCCTCAGTCTTAGTCACTAAACTGACTTTCTGAAATGGCTTCTTGTGGAATCAGGAGGACTAGACCCCTGGATTTCCCTCAGTGGGGAGGTGTTGTTCAGACTCAAGGAAGATGGTGCATGTGTTTCCCCCATCCCTAAGTCACATGTCTGAATCTGTCTGGGATTATTTCCCTGAACTTGGCAGGGTGGAGCCCCCTAATAAGCAAGTGTGTGGGGCCTTTGGATCCCAGAGTTTGGGTCTACCAGAAACCAGCAGGGAGTTTCTATTGGCTTTTCTGTGAGGGGGAAGTGCCAGTCCATTCCCAGGAAAGCGTAGGGAATGGCCATGCCTCAAACTCAGTCTCTGACACCACCTGAGTCTGTCTATGTTGCTGTCTTCTAAGCAAGATTTAAGATGCAGGGTGAGAAAAGAAAATAAAGATGCAGGATGTGCTAAGCAGGATTCCAGAGGGTGGACCAAGTGGGATTCCAAAGAACTCGTTGAGCCATATCCCACAGGGTGAGGTAGTTGTTGTTCACCAGGCTAATTCCCCTGGGAGGGATTTGCTCTTCTCAACAAAAATAGTTGCTGCTATATTGGGGGATGACCTAGCACAAGGATCCCAGCAGCCACTCTCCCACATCTCTCCCCAATTTCTCTCACTCCAGACTCTCTTCAGGCAACTTTAGCCTGCACCGCCACCCCTTCCCTGGACATAAGCTGAATGGCTGCAAATGAAAAACCTGTGCTGTGTCCTATTAAAAAGTAACCATAGCTTTGTCTCCACCAGGCTCATCTCTCCCCAGCAGACAAAAGCCTCATTGCCTTTTACCGTTGCATGCTACCTGAGCAGCTAATTCCAGCTCTGGCACTCCATGCTTGGGAGCCCAGTCTGGTGTCCAGGCTTCACTCCTCTCAGGGGAAGCTCCCATAGCCATGCTATCCCTCTGCAACCTTGGCCTGCCAACTGCAGGAGTGGGCCCACCTTTCTCATAGCCATATTCTTCCTACCAGTCTCAAGGTAGTTTCTACCCATCCTTGGATAAAAGTCACCTCTTCAAGTGGTCTTCAGCTAAAAATTCCAGGTGACATTCCCCTTTTTAGTTTTATTAGTTTTATTTCCAGTTTGGTTCTGGGAGGAGGTATGAGAAGATCCTCCTACTCCACCAGCATCTTGTGATTAAAAAATCTGTCAATAAAAAGAATTTTAAGGGTGTAGGCCTTAATGCATTATTTATATTTGCCCTCATATTTTCCCACTTAAACTTACATGTTTTTGAAAAAGCAAAAAGCTAAATATTTCATTTTTTAAAGCATTAATATTTTTAAACACATGTAAAAACTTTGAAACAAGATAAAAGTCTAAAAAACCATATTAATTCATTTCTTGGTGTTGTTTTTTTGTTGTTGTTGTTGTTGTTTTTTAGTTTTAATGACTACCTAACTCCCTCATCTTGCATTCTTTGAGTCCTACTGCTGATGTCACATAGATCTCGCTTGTCAAACAAACATCTTCACACTATTGGAGACTCATTGCTGAGCTGAGAGGCTCAACAGTGGTAAATTTTAACATTGGTCCCTGTCTGACCTTGTCTCTTCAATTTCTGACTCCCATCTCACTGAGTCCACTGGCCATAAGCATGGCAATGGCCCAGGATATTCCTCTGAACCATAGTCTCTGTGATTAGATCACACAGCTTCACTCCAGTCTTCACATCCTCTGATGATGCTTTTAATCCGTTTTATTTCTGAAATACTTCTTAGGTTATCAGGGCCTCATCCTAGAGAGTCTGGCATGTCTCACATGTCTAACCAGCCTTCCTTAGGCAGTCAACCTTGTCTGGATCAACGTAGGGACTCCAGAGCCCAAGCAGTTTTGTATGCACTTCCTCTGGCAAACATCATGTCACTTCGAGTAGAGCACAATTTCTGAATCTGATGTATACGACATTTCAAAAATGGCATTGTCCTACAAATATATTTCATGATAAAGCAAAAGGACATTGTAAAAGGAAAAGGCATTTTTCTCCAACCAAAGGGAAAAGTTTTTCTCACTGATATAATTGCTGTCATCAAAAACCATTAACTAAAAGGAAGAAAGGGTCAAAGTCAGGGTGAGAAGGATGAGGGTTTGGTCCTGGCTCTGCCCCTTGCTAGCATGAAACTTCATCATTTAACCTCACTTAGTCTCAGTTTTATTATCTTCCTAAAAGGTCACCTGGGAGAGTTTTTAAATAAGATAATGCATGTGAACATATACATATAAAAGTTAACATGTCAAATCAGTGTAAAGTATGATATCATTAAAACACTTATTATTAGACCTTTTAGTCAGAGAAGAAAAATTCATGAAAGATATGCGACTTTGCTCTAAGGATTTTAAAATTGGCCATATTCACCCCAGCTGGATAGCTCATTTGGTTAGAGCATCATCTCACTATTCCAAGGTTGCAGGTTCAATCCCAGGTCAGGGCACATACAAGAATCAACCACTGAATGCATAAATAAGAAGAAAACAAATCACTGTTCTCTCTCTCTCTTTCTCTCTCTCTCTCTCTCTCTCTCTCTCTCTCTCTCTCATAAATAAATAAATAAATAAACTTTAATTAAAAATTTTTTTAAAAAATAAATTTTTAAAAATTGATCATATTCATCAAAGAATAATCTCATCGCTTTAATTACTGATGAATGAGTCTATATATTTTAACAATTAAGTAAAATAGAAAAAAAGTTTACAAGCCAGGGTTTCCCATACCTGATGCTCATGTAAAATTAGAATATTTAGCCCAAAATGTACATTTCCTTCCTCTATACCTTCAAGCTATTTCCAGCATAAGGTATGAAATGTCAGAGTTAAAATAGATGGTAGAAGATACTCTATGATTACCTGTAGTTAATATTTTAGAATGAAATGATTGGAAGATATATTATAGGTGATATGTTCCATCAACCCAAGTAATCTCTAAATCTCCTCTGCAATATCAAGGTGGTCACTTAGTCTGAACTTGAACATAATAGGAAACTAATTGCAACAAGAGCCACTCCATGTTTTCATCAATCTGAGATGGACTGTCTGACCTTGAAATTTCTACCATAAAAAGTTAATCTAACATGCCTGTAGAGGTGAGAGAATAGGGAGAGACCCTATTCTCAGAAAAGAGATGTCACGATAGTATTACACAGGTGATGAATATTTTCTTATAAAAACTCAACAATGTGCTGCAGATGTGATAATTAATCTGGAACTAAATGTACTGGGGATTATTAAAAATTAAAAAATAAAAACCTAAAACTTTCACTGAATCAATAAATTGACTGACAGTTTTTTTAAGTTAATTTACACCCTTCAGTTAATTTCGTTTCCCCATGTCTCCTTTTCTCCATGTTAAACATTCTATAATTGCAGATATTGAGTTTGTGGTATGGTTTTGAGTTCTTTTGCATTCTAGCCTCCAGTCTTTGACTACGCTCCTGATATCTCTGTCACTTAAACTGTGGTGCTCAACAATGAAACAAAACACTTCAGTGATGATATAACAGTAACCTTTGTACTTTCAACTCTAGGTAGCAACATACTTTTACTGATGCAGCTGAGGGTTGTGTTACTGTTTATTATTTGTGACTGAACCACACTCCTAATTAATATTGTTCTTTATGGTAATTAAAACTCCCAAATCTTTTCTGTATATGCTATTTCATATATCCTATATATAGTACTTGGTCATTTGAGTAATGGAATACATATTCAGGGTCTTGAATGCATTCCTGATAATACTTTGGCACATGTTGCCCTGTCTTAGAATAGCACTGATACTGGAATTTAGAATAGCACTGATACTCACACACACTCACCAGAGAGTGTGCAAGGCTGTAAGTGGCCATCCACCATCAGTTAAGATCCTTTCATGCAATATTTATGCTCTTTCTTCTAGCTTATTCTATTTACAAGTTTGATGACTTGGAATTATCTACCCACATCTGAGTAGTTAACAACAATAGCTAACATTTTTTAGCATTTACCACATGTTAGTGCTTGAATAACTGTTTTACATGATTTGTTCCACTTAATTCTCCCAAGAGCTCAATGGGGCAGACACTACTATTATTGCCATTTTAAAGATGAGAAAACTGAGGCTCACGTAAATTTAGTAACTTGCCCAAAATTACATTTTAAGTAATAGCAGCAGTATTTGAGCTCAGCGAGTCTAAGTCTAATCACCATAGCTATATTATACCACCTTGCCTCTGTCAGTCATTTCAGAAATGAATATGATAGTGTCAGGAATAGGGTCCTAAGATATGCCTTCATGAAAACTGCCTGGTAACACTGATGCAGTAAATAATAATCTCTGGATATAGTTTTTCAAGCATTCACATGATATCATTAACACTCAGTTAAATCTTCCAGTGTCTTTACCCAAAGATATTCTGAATGACCTGGCCTATGCCTTGTGTTAGCTCAAATACAGTTGTATGCATCCTTCTGGTCTACTGATTTAATAATCCCAAGGAAAGAAATTGGATTCATTTAATGATGTTTTTCTTTTTTTTTTATTTTAATTTTTATTTTAATGATTGTTTAAGTACAGTTTTCTCCCCTTTACTCCCAATCAAGCCCACTCATCCCCCTCCCCTCTTCCCTCCCATTACCACCCTCCCCCTAGTTTTTATCCATGTGTCTTTTAACTTTGTTCCTGCAAACCCTTCCCCTTTTCCCCTGAAATTCCCTCTTCTCTCTCCTCTGGTCACTTCCTGCCTGTCCCCTAATGCAGTGTCTTTGACTATATTTTGCTTGTTTCTTTGTTTTGTTGTTTAGGTTCCTGTTATGTGGAAAACAGTATGGAACTTCCTCAGAAAATTAAAAATGGATCTGCCTTTCGACCCAGCAATTCCACTGCTGGGACTATATCCTAAGAATCCTAAAACACCAATCCAAAAGAACCTTTGCACCCCAATGTTCAGAGCAGCACAATTTACAATAGCTAAATGCTGGAAGCAACCTAGATGCCCATCAGTAAATGAATGGATCAAAAAACTATGGTACATTTACACAATGGAATTCTATGCAGCAGAAAGAAAGAAGGAGCTTCTACTCTTTGCAACAGCATGGATGCAACTGGAAAGCATTATGCTAAGCGAAATAATGATGTTTTTCTTAATAAACACATACCAGCCTATGTGAATCACTGCCTCCTTTTCTGGCTGTTCACCAACCATTTCCTTCATCATGAATATTAAAGTCTTATCTAGAATCATTTATTTTCCAAGACTATAGTTTATGGGAGACTTTTTATCCCTTAAGAAAAACTAAAGAGTATATGACAAGGTCTATCGGGAAAAAGTCCCGCCATTGTTAATATAATGAGAATGATTTGCACAACATCAGTGTAACCTGGCAGCCAAGGAGAGTGGATTGAAATGCACATGCATAAACAATGATGACTTCACTGTACCAGTCAGTGGGGGTAGCAGATGCTGTTGAGTGAATATATGTACTGTGTGCTATTCCATTCAAAATTACTGAGCAAGTAGGGCAATGAATCCACATCAAATTTTGCATTAAGCTTGAACATTCCTCTGCAGAAACTATTCAGATGATTCAGAAGGCTTTCAGGGATGATACAATGAGTGCAGTGCAAATAAAAGTGTGGCACAAACACTTCAAAGGTGGTCAAGAATCTGTTGAAAGTGATCCATGTTCTGGAAGGCCTGCAACAAGCAGAACACCTGAGAATGTTGAATGTGTACAGGCTGCAGTCAACAAAGATCAGCATCTGACAGTGTGAGAACTAGAAGTTGATCTGGAGGTTCCAAAAACTACTGTGTCCAAGATTTTAACACAGGATCTTGGCATGAAACATGTGATAGCAAAATTCATTCTGCAGCTTCTGTTACCAGAGTAGAAGGAACACCACACTGCAGTTGCTCATGACTTGATTCAAACAACTATCAATGAACCATATTTGGTGCCCTGTGACTTCTGGCTTTTCCCAAAACTAAAATAATCTTTGAAAGGGAAGAGACTTCAGACCATTGATGAGATTCAGGAAAATACAATGGGGCAACTGATGGTGACTCCAATAAAGGATTCACAGAGTGTTTCAAACAGTGGAAGAGATGCTGAGAGAACTGTATGAAGTCCCAAGGTGCCTACTTTGAAAGAGGGCTGAGGCGTCATTGTCCTACGAACAATATTTCTTGTATCTTATATCTTTTCCAATAAATGTCTCTCTTTTTCATATCACATGACTGGACAGACCTCATATACCTGTCTTCATTCTTTTAATACTATTCCAAGTTTTAAAGAAAGGATTAGAGAATCTCACCAGTTTTTCCCAAATTTGCTGGGCTTTAGAGTGCTAAGTAATGGGAAGTGTAGATAATTTTGTACCAACAGCACATAAAATGTGTGTTGTGAATGATAAAAAGATGGCAATGAAAACTATAAAGTTCATGTTTATAAAATAATTAAAAGTAAATTGTTTCTCCATCTGAAGTAAATTAATATAATTCCTTTCTATAAAATCTGTGCTTGAAAGTAAGTGTTATGGCACGCTCAAGCTATCGATTTCTGCAAGTTAATAATTTCTACCAGTGGTATACAATCCCTGGATGGCTGGTAAAGCATCTGTCAGCCTGGGTCATGTTCCAAAAAGCCAGTGAGTCAATAAAATTTATGAGTGAATTCGGTGTGGAGGCCATTCATGAAGATGCAGTGGGGAAATGTAAAGTAAAGAAATGTATAAATTGATTCAGACACCAATGAATCTCAATGACAGCTCTCCAGGTAAGAAAGTAAATTTTAGGATAATTTAATATTCCTGTTGGAAACACAGACAAACTTTCCCTGAAATGACAAATTAGTTTAAATCCAAATATTCTCACTTATATTTTTTCCTGGTAATGGGAAAAGTATGCTTAAAAGATGTTAGATTTTACTGTAGTGCAATATTTATGCCCTTGGGGCTCTGAATATCTTTTTTGGGCATGAGAATGTTTACTGACTAACCAGAGAGCGGCAAGATGCTTGTGAAGTCTCAGAAGGTCATGAAGGAGTGAACCCTGCCCCTTTGTGTCATTGTGGCAGAGAAGAGTGTGGCAAGCATGCCTAGGGGAAAACACCAGGCACTTGGCTCAAAAAGCAGAGATAGGAAGGACAAAAAAGGTCACTCTTAAGTAAACATATGGTAGCAGGATCCTGAGAACATAAGGGATCCTGGTCATGTTGAAAGACAATTCTCAGTAAACAGAAACAAAAAAATGACATTAAAAACTTCAAGGGTCTTGTATCCCTGCAAGGCTGGTATAAAACAAGATATGTGAAATTAGCAGCATTTGGACAAAGTGAGGAGAGAAATCTAGATCTAAATACAACAGACTGTTCTGTGAGCCAGATCTGAATAAGTGGTCTGATTGAGATTATTCTGAATGCAACAGATCATTCTATGAACAGAGCGTTGAAAAAGAAAAAAATGATGTGAGTCATCAGAACCCTATCTGCAATTATTTCAACATAGCTTTTAGTTGTCTTCATTTTTTTAAAAATCCTCCAGATATTATATAAAAAGATATGAATCAGGTGGCTACAACTGACTGCTATTCTTACTCTGGATCCTGACAGAAAGTTGCTGGCCTAAGAAAACATTTCTCCCGCTGTGGTGATTACAGGCCCAAGAACACCAAGAGGGGATCAAGTAAATACCAAGGGCATTCTTAAATTATGCATCCCATATGCTACTGTGTAGTAGAACCTCAATCATATTTAATTAATAAATAAATCACTAATTTATAGCAGATAATTATACATAAATGTTTTCATCCTCTAATTCAGCTTTTGTGACCTCCATTTTAAAATTTCTCAGAAAAGCTTGTTAAAAATGCACTAGTAGAGCCCAGGATTCTGTAACTGATACTCTCTGGAGTCAGTGTAGGCTCTCCTATTTGCTTGCCCTGTAACCAAAAATGAGTCTCATTATCTCTATATAAGCCTTAGCTCTCTCACCCACAAAGCAGTGTGTAGAGTCATAACTCCTCCTATGTTTGCTGTGCATATCATATTAGAGCATACTCAGAAAGCATGTCCATGCCTGTCATCTCTTTAGTGCAAACAAAATGGGAGAATTATAATTAGCAAATGCCACATAGAGTTAATGACAGAGGACAGGACATTTTGATTCTTATTTTACCCCCACTAAGAAATAATAATCACTAATAACAATTATTAACAATTTGACTTTATTATGATTAAATAACAACCATGTGCTAAATAGAGTCCAGAATAGGCACTTCACACATGCTAATCTATTCATAAATGCAGTGTTATATTTATTGTATGGAAGCAAGACTCCCAAGTCTTCTCAGGAAGAGAATTCTACATCTGTTTTTCTCACCCAGATATGAGGCCCGAAGCCAATGACCTGCCTTCTCTGAATCCCTAAAGTATGTTTGTATCCTAAAATTTTACTATGTAATAAATATCCAATGTTGTAAAAATAATGTAGGTTTTCATTCTGAAGAAAAAAGGAGCTCCCTTTAACTAAGTGAGATTTATAAGTGTGAGACAACCAATATTAAAATGTGGATTTATCACTTCACAATCTTATTTATAGTCCATAAGAACATCCTGAATAGGAAGTTCATTATCAAAGCTGTCTTGATTAAGCTCTCATAAAATTATTCCAGGTAAAAACACTTGCTAAAAACTGAAATTCATTACCTAAAATATTCCTTTTCAGACTATTTTTACAAACAAGATCATTGGGCCAACAAGTCAGTCAATAATATTTACTGAGCACCTGCCAAATGGATGAGTGTGGGAGGACACTTTATTCAGTACTTTGTAGTTAGACTTTGGAGATCTGGTCATCCAGCAGAAAAAGCTCTTGTAACCCAATGACTTAATATTTGTTGATAAAACTTTCTTTACATTAAGTCCTGTAGTCTATGTTGTGAGTACTGTGTTCTCTCTTTTCATTCATGAGGCAGTGAGTGACTCCCACTCCATAATCTTTCGGATTTCTGTAGATTAGAGTTCAATACCTTTTTATTATTATTACTTTCAATGTGTTTTTTAAATTTGTTTTTGTTGCTTTAATTTAAGATTCAAAATATCTAAAGAACAATAAAATATAATGCCCTTGCTGTGCAAACAAAGTCCAGCAATCTAAAAAAGTAACTTCATATGTTAGTACTCTTCAGGATAAGGTGAATCACTTCATGCAATTTCAGATTTGAATCACTTCTATATAAATGTAAAGACTTGATATTATACCCAGTTTGTAGTACCTTCTTTGTCATAAAGATTATAGTTGAAAGACTCCTTGTATAAAGGGAGTTTTATTTTGTTTGTTCCACTAGTTTAACTGGTTCTAAGAAAGATACTAAATATTTAATAGGATTGAAATGAGCTGAAAGGTGTGAGTTGGCATCAAGGACATCACTCAGTGATGAGATACCCAGGTGGGAATAGCACCAGCAGGCAGCATGACTTCCCTATGACATAACTTGGCAGAAGATGGCACAGAAAAAGTTCAGAATGAACTTTGCTGTTTCCCTTTGTGACATCTCCTTTAGGCAGCTTTCTCTGCCAGGCATAATGCAATAGTTGGAGCTTTTCTCATTGAAGACACAGCTTAACAACAGGGCTGAGAGAGCTGCCTGACAGACCCACTGTTCTGGAGCTTTGAGGTTTCCTTTTAGCTCTCAATTTCTTTTACATTAGAAGTGAATGCTGGAGTAACAACTCAAGAGCTGTGGCTCTCATTAGAATGTGCCAAAGAGCAGGTGTAAAAAAAGAGCTTTCATTTGAACTTCTAACTTGACAAATCTCATTTGTAGAACAACTGAACCTAAGGGAATGCAGAGCTTTACTGGTCAAAATGAGATTTCCACCCACATCATTGTTCCAGATTACAATGTGTCAGCCATGAAAATCCTAACAAGATAAAATAACATTAGTAATCAGTTAATATTCTGAAAGTACTTCTGCTAAAGAGGTTTGGACTGAAAGAAAAAAAGAACAGGATTAGAACAAAAGATCTACACAGGCTCTAAGTGAACAGATGGGGAAAATATTCCAAGTAAGTAGACATAAAAATAAAGCTAGGGTAGCAATACTTATATGAGACAAAAGAGAATTCAAAACAAAGGCCAAGAGATACAAGATTGTGGAGGAATAAGTGGAAGCTACACTAACCTCATCCCAGGGCCAATCTGTAATTACAACTAAATTGTAGAGAAATCATCCTGAATAACAAACTGAACACTAGCTGGAAAGAAGCCTTATAACAATGAACAGACAGAAAAAAAAAACACTTCATCACAATGTGATTGGTAGAGAATGCAGAGATGTGAGAGGGCTAACTAGGCTCCCATGCATGGCAACTGAATATCTGGAGGCCAGGATATTTCCACTAAGAACTGTAGGGTCTAAACCCCAAGTTGGGCTCCTCAGTCTACAGCACCAGAGCCAGAAAGGAACCCAAATAAATAACATCCAGCTGTGAAAAGCAACAGGGTTTCTGTCTGCCAGGGAGAGACACAGAGAGCATCCTAAATGACCAACACACAAAATTTCATTTATAGCCATTAACCCTGGGCTCTGGCAGAAGGAAGGCAGAGTAGACAAGGAACCTTGAGAGAAGTCTGAGGTTGGTGGCTCTGGCAAGAGAACTGAAGGAACTGCTACCAGGATCCCAGTGCTGAGTCATTCCCTATACTGCAGAAGACATTTTCCTCAGGCAGAGCACTCCTGTCCAAGTGGTATCAGCATGAGGGGAAGCAAGAGCCCCATCAGTAGTTACTCTGCCCCACCTTGTGATGCTTAAGCCAGCTGGGCTGCAGATTAAAGCTAGATTAGATTAACAGCTGATCAGTTTAATGACTGATTAGTTTAACAACTAAATTGGAAAATGCAGAGAAGCAGCCAATATAGGAAGACAAAGAAACAGACCCTAAATGAAAGAACAAGAGAATTCTATAGAAGAACTACATGAAATGGAGGCAAGCAATTATCAGAGAGTTTAGAGTAATGATTATAAGGATACTCAACAGCATGAAAAAGACATAGAAACCATAAAAAAGGACCAGTCAGAAATAAAGAATGGAATATCTGAAATAAATAATACCCTAAAAGGAAAAAGAGTAGGTTAGATGAAGCAAAAAATCTAATCAGTGATTCAGAAGACAAGGTAGAACAAAACATCCAGGCAGAGCATCAGAAAGAAAAAAGAATATTTAAAAAATGAGAAGGGCTTAAGAGACATTTGGACAACATGAAGTGGAACAACATCCACATCAGAAGAAGAGAGCAAACAAGGGATTGAGAACCTATTTGAAGAAATAATGACTGAAAACTTCCCTAATCTGGTGAAAGAAAAAGACACACAAGACCAGAGAGCTTGGAGAGTCCCAAACAAGTTGGACCCAAAGAGGCCTACACCAAGACACATCATAATTAAAATGACAAGGCTTAAAGACAAGGAAGGAATCCTAAAAACCACAAGAGAAAAGCAGGTAGTTACCTACAAAGGAGCATCAATCAGACTGTCATCTGGTTTCTCAACAGAAACATTTCAGGCCAGAAGGGAGTGGCATGCAATATTCAAGGTGATGAAAAGCAAGGACATAAAACCAAGGTTACTTTACCCAGCAAGGCTATCATTTAAAAATCAAAGGAGAAATAAGGAGCTCATTTCTCCTTTAGTTTTTTCTTGTCTGGAGACAAGAAAAAGCTAAAGGAGCTTGATAACAGCAAACCAGTACTGAAACAAATGTTAAAGGGCTTGCTTGAGGAGGAGGAGGAAGAGGAGGATTTTATGTTTTACTAACTAAAACTTTCCTTCATTCATGCTACAAATATTTGCTGAGTATCTAATACTACATCAGGGACAGAACTGTGTGAAGCACTGCCAGGTGGTGGGGGCAGGAGGGGTGGATGCAGGAAATCTCAATGGAAAAGATAGTCATGAACCTGACCTCATAGAACATACAATATTATGGACAACACAAATCATTAGTACTACAAGTTATAACAATAAAATATGATGAGTTGTATTATAAAAAATTTAAGTTGTATTATATTCTCATGGGTAGGAGACCATGAGAGTATACTGAAGGGATTTAAGTTTGTTTTAAGATCAGGGAAAGCTTTCCTGAGGAAGTACCATGTAAATTGACACCTATGAGATAAGTAGAGGTTGCCCAATGTGCTAGACCTTCTTCTGCACAATTCCAGATGCTCTCAACCTCACCCAGATCTTGTTCCTGCTGATTCCAAGGTGACCAGCTCTTGGCAGTTTCTGCCCAGTTTTCTGCAGCTACAACCTCAAACTGCTTCACTTCAGTTCTGCATATCTCTGAACTCTAACACTGGGGCTTCCTGGTTAATGGCTACAAACTCACTTGGTGACTGCATATGGGCATTCTGAACCATAGGGTATTTAATAGAACATAAGGTAAAATTTGACTAGTAAAAAAAGAAAGACTGTGAATAAAGCCTTCCTCCTACCCTACTCTATGGACTGTGCTGGGAGGAATTAGCTTGTCAGATGTCTGTGTGAAACTACTGAGTAGTCTGCCTGAACAGGTACCTCATGTCAAATCTTTGTTTTGTCCTTCCCCTTCCTTCTCTGCTTCACCCACCTTGTCTCTCTCTCCTGCTACCTGAAGTCAGACTCTCTAGTAAAAGAGTAGCTAATTAGCCTTTGCTTCAGACTCATTTTCTGGGAACTTAAGCTAAAATACTCCAATGAAGTAGAAGAATTGTATTTCAGACAGGGAACCACAAGTATAAAACCCAGAGTTCTGAGAACCTGAAATTTAATATGATTGGGACAAAGAGTATGAGAATAAAAATGGTGAATAAGCAACCATCTGAGGAGCCAGATGAGCAAAGAGTTGGTATGTTGGTTTAGAGCACAGGCATGCACTATCCAGTGTGGTAGCCTTTAGCCACTTGAGGCCATTGCATAGCTGAAATGTGCTGAGTCCAAACTGACAGGAGCTGTATGTGTAAAGTATACACTGGATTTCAAAGACTTGATATAGACAAAAGTAAAATAATTCATTTTTATATTGATTACATATCAAGAGTAATATTTTAGACATATTGGGTTAAATAAAATATATTTTTAAAATTAATTTTGCCTATTTCTTTTTAATTTTTTAACTTAGCTACTAGAAATTTCAAATTACATATGTGGCTCCAATATTTCTACTGGAAATACAAGATAAAGATAAAGTGCTGGTTCAGACTTTCTCTTTAATGGGAAGCCACAGTGGTTTTAAGCTGGGTAGTAACATGACTAGATTTGTCTTTTAGAATAACACTCTGCCTATAGCGTGGAGAATGAATTTGAGAAAAATCTAGATGCAGTTACCAGTGAGAATGCTTTTAAATTAATTCAGAAGAAAAAGAGAAAAATTTGTCTGAGGTTAGAAGCCATGGCAGTGAGATTAAAGAGGTTCTGGAATAGAATTGTCAAGGCTTGATGAAAGATTGGATGTAAAAGTAAGAAACACCAAGGTTTTTGCTGGGGATTCAGGTATGGGCAACTGTACTGATAGTGTGACATTTAAATAATTATAGAATAGCCCTGCTGGGTGGTTCAGTTGGTTGAAGCGTCTTCCTGTACACCAAAAGTTTGCAGGTTTGATTCCTGGTCAGGGCACATACCTGGGTTGGTCTCCGGTCAGGGTGCATATGAGAGGCAATCAATGAATGTTTCTCTCACATAGGTCTCTCTCTCTCTCGCACTCACTCTCTCTCTCTCTCTCATCCTCACTCCCTCTCACTCTCCCACCCTCCCTGTCTCCTTAGGATCAGTGAATATATACTCGGATAAGGAAAAAAATAATAAATAGTTATAGATTAGTAAGGAAAAGAAATGTCAAGAATGAGATTGCCTTTGGAAATGTTGAATTTGAGATACCTGTAAAACATCAGGTGGAAATGTTCGATAAGCCGTAGGTTATACACGCCAGGAGGGAGCTCAAAAACATTCCTGAGCTAGAGATCTAATTTTGGGAGTCATCATTTACATTATAATTGTAATCATGCAAGTAGTTGTGATTGCCCACAGATAGGATATAGGAGATGAGAAAAAAGGATGTGCTGCCTCCTCAACTGCAACCTGTCACTCTGTGAAGGCAGGATTTTCCTCTGTGGTGCCATCAAAGGGAGCCTATTTGGTTTCATATGTCCCTTGTACCTTGAGATCCAGCAGTGATTCAGACTCATCCATTATCCTTATTTCCATTTCTAGATTATAACTTTCATTAGACCCGCTGCTCTTTTGAGGCCCCTGTTTTTCAACTATAACGCTCCAGCCATCCTCACACATCTCCTAGACCTTACTCCTCATTTACTAAAGAGTTTTCTTGCTAAAAAGTTTTCAGTTAGGTCTTACCTACTAATCCTAATTTCCCTCCCAATATTATCCTGGGAGATTTTAAGACACAACACCATGATCACTTGTTTTCTTGACCACCTCATCTTTAGTGACCCCTCACCCACTCGTTCTCCTAAGCACACATGAATCTTGTTGCCACCTGCAAAATCACAGATTCACGTATTTCAATCTCCAAATCAAGTTTCTGCATTTCTCTCTGCACAGCTACCTCTTCCCGTGAATTAGTACTGTCTCTCTCTTCTTGTCTTTCTGCCTTCCCCACTTTTAACCACCTTATCCTGTTTCTATGCCATCATTTCAACTTGACCTCTTATTCTTTCCCCAGACCTGTCAAGTGAAAACCCAAACTTGCATGAGCCCAGTATGTGTCTATTGCTGCCTACCTCCAG
This sequence comes from Tonatia bakeri, assembly GCA_004024845.1. Taxonomy (NCBI): domain Eukaryota; kingdom Metazoa; phylum Chordata; class Mammalia; order Chiroptera; family Phyllostomidae; genus Tonatia; species Tonatia bakeri. The sequence goes on along the minus strand of PVIA01009498.1, from coordinate 42,741 downwards.
AAACCTGAGGACTGCTAGAGGAAACCATAGAACAGATTAGGGGGCAGACTGATGTCACTATGAATTTGTGGTCATCGATTCAACAGTGTCTTCAACACTGCCTTTAAATGGGACGACCATTCTTTAGGTAAAATTTTCTCCATCACCCTAAAGATATTTAAAACTTTCTTCAGTGTCTTTAAGTTGCAAGTTTTCCTACCTCTCCCTTTATTTTCAGCAAATAAACCACACAGAGAAAATACTGCCATAGAAACACTCCCTCATCTTCATAAAATCATTCATACACAGTGACTTGAAAAAGAAAGAGGTTCTATTCCTCCACATGTACTCTGCATCCTTGCCCCTCCACCCATTGCCAGAGTTACGCTAAAATAATTTCTCTGAAATTCTGCATCTGCCATCTGTGCCTCTCTAACAAATCCTTGTCAGGAACGTTTAAACATCCTTACACTTTTCTCATCAGAATATAAAAGCTTCTTCCCACTTCTCAAATAGTCGCTTTATCTTCATTTATTTTTAAAAGGTTTTGTTTATTTATTTTTAGAGAGAAGGGAAGGGAGGGAGAAAGAGAGGGAGAGAAACATCAATGTGTGGTTGCCTCTCATGTGCTCCCAACTGGGGACCTGGTTCGCAACCCAGGCATGTGCCCTGACTGGGAATCAAACCAGTGACCCTTTGGTTCACATGCCAACACTCAATCCATTAAGCCACACAGGCCAGGGCTCTCTTTATTCATTTTTAATTTGACAAAATGTCTTAATATAACAAGGTTGCTGTATCCATTTCCTGTTAACTTCTAACCCACAGCCTGGCTTATGTCCTGAACACTGCAAACCCCTGTGTGAGCACTTGCTGCCCTTCACGTGGGCATGTCCACTCCAAACTTGAGATCCTTTGGTGTGATTGCTTTTGTCTTGTTCATCTTATTATGTTTTTCACCAAATATAAAACTAATTTTAATCACCTCTTTAACTTTCACTTATTTAATAGTCAGCAGAAAGTATAGGGTTATCCATGCCCAAATCAAACAAGGTGAAACACACTTTCTGCAGTTGGTGCTGCAATTTCCCAAAGCAGTCCCCTCCTCTACATCTCCAGGTGAAATAAACAATAAATGATAATGTCAGCCAGTTAAGAAGGTGTCAGTTAAGTTAAAAACCACTGAGTTGAGTTAACTCACAAGAACAAGAAAACAATCGCATTTCAGAGTAGTGACAACCTGCCTAGGTCAAGGGCAACTCAAGCCTTTATTATCTTTGATGTCAACAGCTTTTTGTGAGGACAGATATCTTTTACCATTTAGGCTTTTTTATTCTTTTTTTAATTTATTTTTTTAGTTGGAGTTGACATACTATGTGTGTTTCAGGTATGTAACACAGTGATTAGACATTTATATTTGCCAACCATTTAACATTAACTTCCTCCATAAGAGAGAGAAGCAGTAGGAAATTACACCCTGGTAAGCCTCTGAATAAAATACCTCGTGTCAAGTGGCTCTAAAATTCCCACTATTAGATGAAGTATAATAAAGTCACTTTTTCTGAGTTCTGTGTGTCAGCCCTCTACAATACATATAATACCATTTCTAATAAATAGGTCTCTTGTTCATTCTATTCTGAGGCATATCCCACCAGAAACACTATTCCATCTTACTTGAAATGCTGCAACCATACCTCTTTGGTAATTTTTAACTAGGGATATACTGAAAATCTCCAGAGGAAGTTTTTTAAAAATATTGATTAGCAGGCCCCACTTCTAAATATTTTATTCCACTAGGTCTTGGGTGAAGCCTCAGTTCTATGTATTCTACAAAGCTTTCCAAGGAATTCTGTGATAAGTATTGGAAGCATTTATTTGAATGCTTCAGGTATGTCAGGTATAGTGTGACAAGCTCTATAAACTTTGCCTTATTTATTGTGCACAGAAACTATTTGTGGCTGACAACGTTGATTTGTTATGCAACATGTTATTTCCCACCCTTCTTTATAAGCAAAGCTCTAATTTTGTGCAGGTATTCACAAACTCAGTCCTGCCATGCTTATCACCATTGCGAATGTGGTCCCTCTGCTCTGTCACTGATTTAAAGAACAGCAGAGTGCATCTACTTGCTGGTCTAGGGCTTAGGCCTGGAGCCCAGCTGCAAGGAATGTTTAGAAGGCAAGTGACTAATGGCAATTTCAGCTTTAATACTAGGAGGTAGACTTTGCCTCCACCAAGAACACATAAGATGCTAAATTCCTTAAAACATAGCAAGGAGATTCAGATGCCAGGAAGCCAAAAACAAAAAATACCCACTATAGGTGAAAAGCTGAAAAACATCTCACAATAGTGCAGGTCATCTTACTATTTTATTTTTGTATATTGTCAAAGTTTATAAAAATGTAAATGAATAAATCCATTCAAACTAACCAATTGTTGATTTTATTACATGGTGTATTCAATTCCTAGTACTGCTATAATGAATTATTCCCTAGGTAGAGTCTTAAAATAACACAAACATATCATCTTAGAATGCTGGAAGTCAGAAGTTCTGAAATTCGGGTGCAATTATTCCTTCTGTGGGCTATAGGGGAGAATCCGTTCCCAGCCTCTAGAGACTGTCCTGTATCTCTTGGCTCATAATCCTTTCTTCCAACAGCCTTACTCTGTCCTCTGCTTCCATGGTCACATCTCCCCCTAAGTTCAACCCTCCTCGTCCTGCTTCTTGGCATTCATCTAATTACACTGGGCCCACCTGGATAATACATCTTCCCATCTCATCTTCCCATCTCAAGATTATCAACTTAACCCTGTCTGCAAAGTGTCACTTACCATGTAAGACAATATATTCACAGGTTCTGGGGATTAGTACCAGACATCTTTCGGGTTCATTATTCAGTCCCCTATACCCAGTTATACCACTAATTCACTCCCATGGTGTGATTCTTATCCAAATTGATGTCTCATTTGAGGACCTGGGCCCTATGAGTCACCCTTTTCAATCGTACTTCCTCCAATACCAGTATCAGCAAGAATGGATGATATAATCAAACAGGGAAATTTGAGGAAGTTTAATAAGGTTTGGCCTATACTTAATAAATATAGCACTACTTATGAAGGACCAGAGTATAAAAAACTGCAAGAGAGAAGGCAGAGCCCATGTACTAATACAGCAGGATGCTGTTGACTCACTAGGCCTCAGGTAACCAGTTATCAGAATGGAAGCAAAGACAAACTAATTAGAGAGCTATTGACAGCAGGCATCCCAATGTGGAGTGATGAGCCAGCAGGTGTGTTCAATCAGATGGCCAAGGGAAAGTACTCTGATCCTACTGGGCCCTAGGATATCTGGATAGTAGGAAATGTCAAAGGCTTTAGGTTCTCTTCCCTAATGATCATTTGCCTCATTTAGTGTTAACTTTTTGGATTTTCCTTTTTCTTAGGTGATGTGAGGGGACCTGTAAAAGTTAGCGGTCTCCAATACATCTTTCACCTTCCTCAGTGCCAAATCCTTTTAGCTTATTTGGCGCACAGCCATGCTTTCTACACACTGCCCTTCCATTGTACCAGAACAATGTCAGCCCAGTCTCACCTCCATGAACATTTTTGTTTTTTATCACTGTGTTACACTGAAGGCTGAGAAAGGTACTAAATATAAGGCCATGAAAAAAATCATTGACAAATACCACAGCTCTTGAGGTTAATAGATAACAAGCAGAAGGTCACATTTTACTAAATGCAATATCTATGACTCACTTGAAACAGCGAATTTCCATGCTTAGCACTGAATTCCTTCCTTGCTATTTGCCATTTTATTTGCAATTTGCAGAGCTATTCTCAAGAGACACGTAGAATGTAGTTTCAGTCCTCTTGGATGATCTTTTAAAAACTCCCATTCTATCCATGCTGTAACAAAGGGTAAGAGCTCCTTCTTTCTTTCTGCTGCATAGTATTCCATTGTGTAAATGTATCACAGTTTTTTGACCCACTAATTTACTGATGGTTACTTAGGCTGTTTCCAGCACTTGGCTATTGTAAATAGCACTGCTATGAACATCGGGGTGCATAGATTCTTTTGAATTGGTGTGTCAGGATTCTTAGGGTATAATCCCAACAGTGGAATTGTCAGGTGAAAAGGCAGTTCCATTTTTAGTTTTCTGAGGAAATTCCATACAGTTTTCCACAGTGGCTGCACCAGTCTGCATTCCCACCAACAGTGCACTAGGGTTCCCTTTTCTCCACAACTTAAGTGCTTCGCCAGCACTTACTGCTTGTTGATTTATAGATGTAGAACCTAATCAACAAAACAAACAAGGCAGCAAAATAGAACCAGAGTCATGGAAATAAAAAACAAAGTGACCAGAGAGGAGGTGTGAGGGGAATAATGGAGGAAAGAGGAAGGGTCAAGTGAAAGAACACCTATAAAGGACCCATGGACAAAGACAACAGGGGGTGGAGGATTGATTGTGGGAGGTGAGTGGTCAGCAGGGCAGCAGAGAGTAATGGGGGTAAAATGGAGACAACTGTAATTGAATAAAAAAATTAAAAATAAAGTATGATGCACATTTAAAAAAATCTTGAACATCTTATGTTCAGAAGCCCTGTTATAGAATGCCAAGGACACTTATACAATGCTTTTTTTAGATCCATTTTTATTTAATTTATTGTAATGACTTTGGTTAATAAAATTATATATGTTTCTGGTGTACAATTCCATAATACATCATCTGCATACTGTATTGTGTGTTCACCACCCCTAGTCAAGTCTCCTTCCAACACCATTTTCCCACATTGCCTTCTCCTACATCCCTTACCCCCTTTCCTGCTGGTAATCACTGTATTATTGTCCGTATCTGAGGGTTTGTTTGTTTTTTTTTTGGCTTAACCCTTCATTTTATTCACCCAGCCCCAAAACTATCCTTCCCTCTGACAGCTTTCAGTCTGTTCTCTAGACTATTAGTGGCTACACCAATCTGCTTTCCCACCAACAGTGCATGATGGTTCACTTTTCTCCACATCCTTTTCAACACTTGCTGTTTGTCGATTACAGCCATTCTGACAGGCATGAGGTGACAGTTCATTGTGGTGTTAATTTGCATTTCTCTGACGATTAGTGATATGGAGCATTTTTCATATGTTTATTGGACATTTTTATACCCTCTAGGAGAAATGTCTATTCAGGTCCTTTGCCCATTTTTAGTTGAATTTTTTTAGGTGTTGAGTTTTATAAATTTTTTATATTAACTCATCAGATGTATCATTGGAAAATATGTTCTCCTATTCAGTGGGTTGTCTTTTCATTTTGTTGATGGTTTTCTTTGCTGTATAAAAACTTTTTAGCTTGATCTAGTCCCATTGGTTTATCTCTTCTTTTGTTTTCCTTGCCCCAGGAGATATACAGAAAAAAAAATACTGCTATGAGAAATGTCTGAGATTTTACTGCCTGTTTTCTTCTAAGATTTTTATTATTTCAAGCCTAACATTTAAATCTTTATTTTGAGTTTATTCTTCTATATAGTGTAAGAAGATGGTCTTTACTCATATCTGTCCAATTTTCCCAATACCGTTTATCAAATACACTTTCTTCATCTCATTGTATATTCTTATCTCCTTTGTCAAATATTAATTGACCACAAAGGTGTGCTTTTATTTCTGGGGTCTCTATTCTGTTCCATTGATGTATATTCTGTTTTTATGCCACTACCAGGCTGTTTTGATTACTACAGTCTTGAGTTTGATATCAGGTAACATGATTCCTTCCACTTTGCTCTTCTTTCTCAAGATTGCTGTTCCTATTCAGGGTCTTTTGTACTTCCATATAAATTTTTGGAAAATTTGTTCTAGTTCTGTGAAATATGTCATTTGTATCTTGATAGGCATTGTGTTGAACCTATAGATTGCTTAGGGTAGCATGGACATTTTAATGATGTTAATTCTTCCAATCTATAAGTACATTATATGCTTCTACTTCTTTGTGTCTTCTTCAATTTCTCCCTTTGGTGTTTTATAATTTCCTGAGTATAGTCTTTTACATCCTTGGTTAAATTTATTCCTGGATATTTTTGAAGCAATTTTGAATGGGACTGTTTTCTTAGTTTCCATTTCTAATAGTTCATTATTGGTGTATAAAAATGCAACTGACTTCTGGAAATTTATCTTGTATCCTGCTATTTTAGTGAATTCATTTATGAGTTCCAGTATTTTTTTGGTGGAATCTTAGGGTTCTCTATATAGAGTATAATGTCATCTGCAAAACTATGAAAGTTTTACTCCTTTCTTTACAACTTGGATGCCCTTTATTTTTTTTCTTCTTGTCTGATTGCTGTGACTAAAATTTCCAGTATTATGTTGAATAAGAGTGATAAAAGTAGAAATCCCTGTTTTGTTTCCAATCTTAAGGGAAACATGTAGTTTTTTCTCATTGTGTATGATGTTGGCTGTGTGTTTGTCAAGTATGGACTTTATTGCACTGAGGTATGTTCCTTCTATTCCCATTTTACTGAGAGTTTTTAATCATACATGGGTGCTGGATTTTGTCAAATTATTTTTCTGTATTGATTGATATGTTCACGTGGTTTTCATCCTTCATTTTTGTCAATGTGGTGCTCATATTTACTGATTTGTAGATAAGATAGCAATCTTGTATCTCCAGGCATTAAAGGGACTTGAAAATGAATAGTAAACAAAGCCCAAATTAAGTAGAATAAAGAAAATAATAAAGAGCAGAAATAAAAGAAATGGAATCTAAAAAAATAAAAAATATCAATGAAACCAAGAGCTTGTTCTTTCAAAGATAAACAAGATTGACAAACCTCTAAGCAGACTCATCAAAAAAAAAAAGAGGACTCAAAATAAATAAAATTAGAAATGAAAGAGGAGTAACAACTGACACCAAAGAAATACAAAGGATTGTAAGAGAATATTATTAACTATATGACAAAAAATTGGACAATTTGGAAAAAAATGGATAAATTCCTAGAAACATACAATCTTCCAAAACTGACCAGGAAGAATCAAATAATCTGAATAGACAGACTGCAACTAGTGAACCTGAACAGTAATCAGAAACTCCCAACAAACAAAAGTCCTGGACTGGATGGCTTTACCGGTGAATTTAGAATGCTTTAAACCCCTTTTTCCTTTGCATACTTTATTCAAATGAAATATTAAGCAAATCAAGAGAAAGAGGTCCAGGTGAAAGTTACAAGCCCTGTCTAAACACTGCCCTTTTCTAGGCCCTCAGCACACTCTGAACACTGATTTACAGAGCCAGATTTTTGAAAAGCATAGACTTATTTCTTTCCAGCAAATATCCCCACATCATGAGCCATGAACACCTTAGAATTTAATAAGCAAATTATAATCATATGGCTTCATTTTGACTACTTTGGCACTTGCTTATTGCTACCTTTCTAATTTTGTTTATTGAATCAACACTAACCAGGAGTAAATGGACTTTTCATTAAGTAAAAATAAGCTACTTTGTGGTATAATAAGGAAGCTAATCATTACTTATTTTCTCAATGCACAGTCTATAATTTGCTCAGATTAATGAAGAAACACTTCAAAATTGATTACCAAAACTATAGATAATCATCAAAATGTGAAAATAAACATTAATTTATTCATAACATACATCAGTATATTCTTATAAACAACTAAATAATTTGAATACATTATATCCTGGAATATAAATCTTCAACAAATACAGATAAGTAATTTCTCCAAAACTACAAAACAGAAATCACCACAATTACATATAAGAAGATGTATAAGGATGACATAATTAAAATAGTTTCACAATTTATTAATTTCCTGAATTTGTGACATAATTTCCTTATTTTTGAAATACTCTGTATTAAATATCAACGGTTAAGTTTTTTCCTTATTTGTAAATTTAGGGGGGTTAAAAGTGAGCCACTCTTTATTTCCACATTCTCCCATATGTGCTCATATGTACCCCTACGTACACTCTATGGTTATGGAAACACAAATTATTTTTTGCAAAGAAAGGAGAGCCTTCATTTAACAAATGTTTACTTAGTAAAATATTACTAGTTGGACATTGAATAGTACTGAAGACGTTTTGAAAAGTAAAAAGACATGATTCCTACTCTATTATTACAAAACTTCATTCAAAGATGTAACTACAGTGAACAGGCACTTCAGGATCAGCTTTGGGTATAGACAGGTTCAATTGCATGTCACAAATTGGAAAAATTCAAAAAATCCTGCCTATTTTTCCACAACTTACCTATTAGATCTACTTCCTAAAAGACATATATAGAAATTTTAGTAATATTAAGAATTTTTGTTCCACTAGGGAATATCTTTGTGAATTCTACCTCATTAATTCTAAGAATTAGTATGTGAATTAGGTTCACATTTGGAAGTAAGCAAATAGAGAACCAAAAAGAAAAAGAAAGAAAGAAAGAAAGAAAGAAAGAAAGAAAGAAAGAAAGAAAGAAAGAAAGAAAGAAAGGAAGAAAGAGGGAGAGAGAGAGAGAGAGGGAGGAAGGAAGGAAGGAAGGAAGGAAGGAAGGAAGGAAGGAAGGAAGGAAAGAAGGAAGGAAGGAAGGAAAGAAGGAAAATACCTAAGTGATTTTAAATCACACAGCTTAAAAACAGCACATCCAGAAAATGTTATAAATCTCACAATGCTCATGGCAGCGCCTCACAGGCATACCTGGGGAAGACAGGTCTGGGAATGGACATCCAGAAGAGCACTGAAAATCAGCCAGGAAGTCTTAGGCTTTGTCAAAAATACATGATGGTTACATTAGGGTTTAGATTCATTAGCACTACTTGTGTCAGATCAGTTGTTTGTTTTGTTATTTTTTTAGATATAAGCAAGTGAATTCTTTTCAATATTCTATTTCAGGGGCTTCCATGACACACCAGTTCTGGTACTCTCAGAACAGCTATAAGATATGGTCATATATGCACTTGCCAAACAGAGTTTTGGATTTGGTTTTTAAGAAAGCCATTTATTGTAGTGAGAGTTCTATGAGCTCAGAGACATTTCTATAGCCTGTATTTCTTTTGCCTCCAGTGCCTAAAACATTGGTGCTCATTAAATGAGTGACTAAAATTCTAAAGAATAATTTAAAATGGAAAAATGAAAACAATTACAAAAAGGGTAGTAGCAGGCAAATATAAACTATGAAATGTTCAATGACACAGGCCATCACTTAGCCTTCCATACTTTCCTAGAGCCAATCGAAGATTTTTTTCCCTGCAGAGAATAAAATTGTCAGGTCCAAGCGAAGTGACTGCTGAAAAAAATATATTCTTCTTGATTGGCATCAAGTGTTATAAATAAAAATATTCCTTTGAAATGAGGCTCCTTGAAAAAGTGGTTAAAACCAGGGCTGGGCAGGGGAAAGCACTAACTGAGCCTAGAGCATCTTGTGATACCTGAAAATAATGACATGCTTTAAAGAAAGAGAAAAACAAAGGTGAGAGAATTCAAATGGATATGGGAGCAGACCTGAACACTCACAGTAACCAAAGTCAGAACAATTTGAGCAAAAATATAAATAATGATAGTATTGAATTCTAACCCAAAGACTAATATAAGTAGCCATGAGTCCAAATTAATATAAATAATTGAACAATAAGTAAGCAAAACAAAAAATGCAATATTCCCTCAGAATAATTTCTACTAATAATTATAAGAGAAATTAAAAATCACCATTACAACACCACAGTAAAAATTGTTGCAGCAAGATCCACTGAAGAATGCTAAAAGTAGTTGGTGAAAGATTAAGGAGAAGCATGCATAGCCTTACAGTATCTCACCCCAAAAATCTATTAATTAAAAAGTAAAACACAGAAACTTTACAGTGGAGGAATGCAGCAGACACCACTTTGATCAAGTAATCAAGGTCAAGTCCCCAGTAACAAGACATATGGATATCATGTTATCTCCTGATATGATGCATTGAGAAGGGTGTCTCCCTTCTGTGTCATCTAACTTCTGTGTCATCTTCCTTCTGCACCATTCTTCCCCAATATCCGTAACCTCAATCTAATTATGAGGAAAAAAATCCAATTGAGGTGCATTCTATGAAGCATGTGACCAGTATTCTTCTAGAGTGTCAAGGTCATGAAAGATAAGGAAAGGCAGGAAGTATCACAGATCAAAAGCAACTAAAGAGTTATGACAACTACATGCAATATAGGATACTTGATTGGGTACTAGAACAGAATAAAGACATCAGTGGAAAGACTGGTGAAATCCAAATATACTCTATTGTTTAGTAGGTAACATAGCAATATTATTTTAATTAATGAACCATGGTAAATGTGCCATGTACCACAAAATGTTAGTAACTGGAGAATCCTGGTAAATGGACAAGTGAAAAATATGTTCTCTCATTCACTTTGGTAAGTTCAGAATTAATTCAAAACAAAAATGTTTTTAAAAACCATGCCATAAAGGAGCTAATTCAGATAGGACTCTTAGGGAAGAAAAAATCTCTATCAGTAAATGAGTTTTTAACAGAGAAATGAAACATGATAAAATATTGCCTTCTCTAATATAAATATCCATAATGTGATACTTATTTTATAATTCCAAAAAGTAATTTGTATTAAAATATTTTATATTGACATTTTAATTTCCATATATTCACAGAATTAGTCCAATAGCTGTATAAAGACTTGTAGTGACAATTCTACAGGTTGAAGTAATACATCTGAAGACTGTAAACTGGTGTGTGTGAAGGACATGATAAATGCTCAAGAAAAGTAAAAATTGTGAGAATTTTATCTCAGCTATATATTCAATAACCATTTATTCAAAAACCATAAATTATCTTGAACCCTAATTAGCAACCAGTAGCAGACCCATCACAGAGATAACAAAATTTATGAAATGCAAGGAAAGGAGAAGTTAGACTCTGGCCTACTGCTCTCTTACCACAGCCTATTCCAGGTCACTTTCTCATCATTCTTTTGTTCCTTTCCATTAAGTTATCTTTTCCCACTAAAACAGGACAAATAGATTTAGATATCTTTTGATTAGAAGCAATGTGCTATAGTCGGATTATTTGGGGACAGAGAGTGATAACAATAAGGAAGCAGTTTTGCAGATTGTCTAATCCAGTGGTCATCAATCCCATCAGAGCCAACACCTCCTTTTATATCAAATACTTCATAATAGTCCCTTTATTACCCTGAAGTTGATATTTGGAATCATATAACCAACCCTCACACCATTTTAAATATGCATGCATAATACCATACTGTAATAAAAGAGAGAATGACAGGAAAGTAATTCAAAATAAAATAATTTGTATTCCAAAGTGTAGATGCTTGGGTACAACTACACTAAAACAGCCAAGTAGTCAGACCCTTAAGGTTTGCATAAATCAGTGTGACTGCCTTTGCTGCCAATGCAGCCTGACACAAGAGTAACAGCAACTCCTGCTCTGTGAGGAACATGCTATTGGAACATCATTTCTGGATGATGAACAATGCTTTAAAAAACCCCAAAGAAAGCAAGTTAAAATTTTATCTGAATATTCACATACTGATTCTTGCAAACTATAACATCTTAAATTATATATTCTTGCAAACTATAACATGTTAAATTTTTGTACCTGTATTTCTTAAAGCCATCAAGAAAATACTTTGTGTTACCTGTAAAAGCAGTTACTTTCAGCTCAGAAAATTATAAATAGGTTTTGTGTGTCTATATGACACACAAATTCTAAAAGTCATACCAGATAGACAGGAAAGTTTTTTGTTGTACAGGACCCTTTTTGCATTTCAAGACATTAGGCATCTCTGATTTCTACCCAATAAATATGAGTTGAGTTCCCCTATCACTTTGTGAATTAAAAACATCCTCACAGATTTCCAAAATACCCCTAGGACATTAAAACTACTGATATAGACCATTGCTCATTTAATAGACAGGGAAGCTGAGGCTCAGTGTTTCACAGGATTACAAAACTAAATATCAAAATAATGCTAGAACGACATAAGTCTCTTCTCACTGTGCTGTGCTGTATCTCTTTCATTCCTTTAGTACTTGGCATTCAATATGTAAATTAGAACTTTCCCATGCTCCATCAACACTAAATAACAAAAACTGCTGCCTCTCTTGAAAACTTTATCTTCTCCCTTGAGGTCCATTAGCTACAAGAGCCAAAGGCATTCTTTCTAGCATTCCCTATGAATCAGCTTTCAGTCCCACTTTCTTATTATTTCCTTCTTCTCTGTCAGCTTCAAGCCAAGCCTGCTAAAATACTCAGGGATTCTCATCTCAGACCAGGAAGGAGTTAAAATTACTTTACACTAAATACCTCTAAGCACCGTATAGGACCTTTTCTCTACTAGGAAGTAAAACAGGTCAAGACCTGTCAGGGTGTCTAGTAGCATTCTTTGAGCCCTATGGTTTTATGTGCTTTCACCCAACACAATGTAGAATTAGTTCTAAACCTGGTAGAAAATTTTAAAGAGAGTACGATGTATGAGGACCTGTGAAGACTGCCTCATAGGTGGTAATAACGCATGTTGAAATGTCACTGGCTACAGACATGAGTATGGTTTCAGTACACAGCCATCTGAATCACTTTGGGTGCATATTGTACTTTTGATAATTAGTTACACCATGTTTTTGGTATTATATTAGGTCCTTAGTTCTCCAATTAACCTCCTATTGATAAAAATTTCCCTAAGAAGAATAGGCCTTTGTTACACCAAAAGCCTTTTGTATATGTTCCACCATTGGACAAAAACTATTGTATCACTTTCTTTCTAGCACTTTTTAGTATTGAATTCTTTATGCACAAAGAAATAGATTCTGGGGAAATGTGTTTAATGTTAGCATTACTTTCTTGGACAAAATCCCTAAACAACTTGTCAAAGTGAAAAAGAGCTTTTCCCCCAATGAGTCTGTAGTCATCCTCAGACAAAGTAGACACAAATCTTATCACATAAAAAATAATTAAAAATATCTAATTTAAGTTCATCAAGTTATTTCTGAAATAATGTTTGATCATGTGAAATGTAATATTTCTCAGAGACATATTTTTGCTATATTTAAAACCCATCAAAGTTATGACTTGTTAGGGATTTCAATTAAATGACACGTAACAAAAAGTAAATTCCAAAGTCAAGAAGGATTAATATTTGGTGAAAAGATTCAAAGGGTATTTTGTTCATCAAAGAAAAAGTGCTTCAGAAGGTATTCAAAAGTAAGAAATTAGAAGACTAATCCATTTAAAATGTGGGCTTGTGAACTAAACAGTGAGCACTAAATTCTGCCTTTTAACTAACAAATATATGAGGTCTATCCAGAAAAATTCCAACCATTGTTAATATAACAAGAATGATTTGCACCACATCAATGTAAATTGGCAGCCAAGGAGAATATACTGGAATGTACATGTGCGAACGATAACAACTCCTTTGTACTAGTCAGTGGGGATGGTAAATGCCACTGAGTGAACATATATATGTACTGTGTGACTGTAGCATTCAAATTGAGTGAATAGAGCAGCAAATCTATAACAAATTTTGCATTAAGCTTGAGCATTCCTCCATGGAAACTATCCAGATGATTCAGAAGACTGCAGCTATGGGCGATTGGTGATTGGCAGCTTCATCACAACAGTGTGCCCACTCACGCATCACATCTCCTGCAGAGATTTTGAGAAACATCAAATCACCCAGGTGACTCAGCACCACTACAGCCCAGATTTGGTGACCTGAAACTTGTGGCTTTTCCCAAAACTAAAATTACCTTTGAAAAGGAAGAGATTTCAGACAGTTGATGAAATTTCAGACAGTTGATGAGGTTCAAGAAGATACCATGGGCAGCTGATGGCAGTTGGGAACTGTGTGAAATTCCAAGGTGGCTACTTTGGAGGGGACTGAGGCATCATTGTTCTATGTACAATGTTTATTTTATCTTGTATCTTCTTCAGTGCACGTCTCTATTTTTCATAGTGTGTGGATGTTTACTTTCCGGACAGATCTTTTTATATGTATATTTATCAATCTGCTAATTAGGAGAAAATGCTTTTTTCAGCATACATAGCATTTTTCCTTCTTTTTTTACCTTGTTTTACATTTTTTATTATACACACCTCCACTAAAATAAGCATACTATGAGCCCAACCCAGTTCTTTCTCTAAAACAATAACTCATTTAAGCATTTCTTTACCTACCATGTGGAAGTATTACCTAGGAATTTAAGAAAGACCTATATGATTATATTCAGCTTGAATAAGAGATATGTGCTAGGCATTAGAAATAATAAAATATCTAATATAAAATTCCTGCCCTATGATTATGAATGAAGATACACTCTAAGTTAGGTCCCTGATTAACATGGAATTTCACAGGGTAATATAATCTAACCCCACAGCCATCTCCACCTAGACTCACAAAAGGCACACACGAACCTGAGCTCCACCTGTGGGGAGAATGTGGGCTGGATCCACCAGAGTAGTTCCCTAGTTACCACCTGAGATTGATTAAAGCCTGTGCATGCAAACTCACACCCCCTCTCTCTCCCTTTTGCCTTCGTCCCCTCCCTCCCTCATGACTGGAAAGGCAAATGAGAGAAAGCCCTGCCCATGTGAAATCTTAATAGCATAGTGATCTATACCTGTTTAGGGGAGTTTATTATTTGATTACTAGTGGCACTTATAGGAAAAAAATATACAGGGTTAGCACCAAAAATAACGTTAAACTAGTAGAAGCTTTTATCCCTGTTTATGACTAGCTTTTATTCTTTCACATATTTTTCAAACTGAAATGTAAATTAACCAACTTTTCACTGTGACCATCTGAAATTAATATTTTTTGTGTGTGGCTAACCATGACCACATACTGTGCCACTGTTGCTATTCTAACCAAAACTGCACTTTGGGTGAGGGCCCAGGAACAGCTTTCATCCTGTCTCCCAGGCTATCTGTGATCATGGAGAGGATGAATGTCTACCTTTGCCTCCTGGGAAAAGTCTCCCTGTCTCAGTGGACTTATCCTATGTCTTTCTGCCATTGATGAGGTCCAGGAGGCATTATAACATGATGCTCTGGTTCAAAGATTGATCTGTTCATTATTATTTAAGTCTCTAATTCAGGGGTGTCCAACTCCTGGCCCAGGATGACCATGAACACGGGCCAACACAAAACCATAAATTTACTTAAAACCTTTTTTTGCTCATCAGTTTTCATTACTGTTTACATATTTAATGTGTGACCCAAAACAACTCTTCTTCTTCCATTGTGGCCCAGAGACACCAAGAGGATGGCATCATTTGGCAATATTCTTCAGGTACATGCTTAAAGATATTCTGCTAATGAAAATATACCCTCTTATAAAATATCACAATTAGGAAACCCAACCACTACTTTTATTAATTAGCTATGCCTACGAGATTGTGCTGAGGTACACACAAACTATGAAATTCAAACTTCAGCTGATCAGGATCAAAGTGTCCTTTAAAATAAGAAAAGAGAAAAAAAGAAGTGGGCATATACCAGCAGTTAGAATAAAAAGCACAGCTTGCTTAACTGGAAAATAGATTTCACTAGTAATCATGAAAATACATTTATATTTTTAAGCCAGTATAGTACATGTATCTTGAAAAATGACTTTTAAAAGCATATTGCTAAACTGCATTGTGCTGTTAAATAAGCATTTGTACACCAACACTGTGTCAAGTAACTATAAGAGTGTAAAATCAGTTAATGAAGCTTCAAAAAGAATTGACCTGGGAATACTGCAGGAAAGCAAAGAAAACAAGCTGTTTTTCATCTACTTAAGCAATCCAGTGACTGCATCTTGATTACCAAGCCAAAGTTAGTACAACGTTTCTCTAAAATCTGATTAGCCTGAAGCTCTTTCAGTAAAAAACATGGAATATCTTTTCATTGTTGCTATCAAAATTTTATGGGACAGCTAATAATAGAAATTGCACTCTGCATTTTAATGAAAAGTGTGACCTTGGTTTATAAAACTAAAATAAAAATTAGAAGAACAAGATAACAATCTGATCTCTTTTAGTGAAAGTCAGAGATTGTATTAAAATACCTCGGGTACCTACTTGTTCACAGCTAGAGGGTGAGAAGTCTACTCATGACAACATTTTTTTCCCCAAGGTTTGTGAGTTTATTTGGTTGGTTGTTTTGGGGCATGCTAACCTCATCATTCTAAGGTGAGAAATCATCTACTCATAGCCTCTTTTAATCTTAAGGTTTATTTGCCTGTTTTGTAACTTTCCTATCTCATGCCCTAAACTCCCTCCCACCTTTTTGGTTCTCTAAACAAATTTTGCCAGTGTTCTATCATTCCTTTCCTAGGAGTTGAGGAATTAAAGATATTACATCAGCCAGTAGTATACCTGAGCAGTTTCCAATAAAAAGACACACAAAAAAATATGTTTCATAGATTTATAAAGTCTCAGAAATAAAAAAAACTTTAAGATTATTTAAGTCTCCAGTATGACTATATGATGCCGGTTATAGAAAATTCTAGAAAAAGCTAATTTAAACTGCATTGACAGGAAGTAGATCACTGGTTGCCTAGGTCCAGGGGTGAGGAGGTAAAGTAACTTCACCAGGGCATGAGGAGACTTTTGGGTTAATTAAAATGTTCTATATATTGATTATGATTGAGGTTACATGAAAGGATCCATTTGTCAAAATTCATTAAGCTTTACACTTAAAATAGGTACACTTTATCATATAAATTATACCTCATTAAAGTTGATTTTTATTAAGAAAAAGTATTAGAAAACCAGTGAGACAGCTCTTAACCCTCCTACCCACATTGAGGGTAAAAAAAGTCAAGAGCAAAGATAGCTCTATAAAAAAAAAGGTTTAAAAAACTATTTGGTGCTGTGTACCCCAACCTTCCTAAAAACTGAGGGGAAGGTATGTCTTTCCTTTCCTTAAATCTAGTGAAAAAATTTCAACAGGACTGCTCAAAAAATTCTAATCACTGATTTTTGGAGTGGGAGATAGGCTGAACTTTGCCTGTCTCACACTTGAGAAATCGAAGGCCAGAAACTCTGATGGCAGAGCAAAAATGAGACAGCAATTTGGTGGTTTATCCTGCCCACCTAGAAGGCATCAGAACAGAAGGTTCCAGAGGGTCTTCTGGGAGCCATATGCAAGAGAATACTAAAGTAGGGTCATGTTAGGTTTCGTCTAAGAGGGTGGGCAGGAAAGATAATGGGTCCTCAGCAGAAAGCTAGATGTAAATGATTGAATTCTCAGGGGCTGAAGGAGAAGCTATAAGATACGAGGTACAATAAAGAGGGACCTTCCCTTGTCAAGGCAACTCTAGATAAGGGGTCTCCAGAGTCTTATGAACAGTCTCCAAAGAAGCTACACATACCATATTTTCCTGTGTTAATGTGCATTTTTTTGTCCAAACTTTTGTGGGAAAAATAAGGGTGCATATTATACATGGGTAGTACTAATTCCATATTGACATAAATGTTTTTAACTTTTATTTATGCTTATGTGTTAAAAATGTAACTCTAGAAAGCAATAATGATTTCCATATGCAAAACAATACACTAGAATATGACCATTGGTTTTGTTTCTAAATATATATAAATAATTTGAATTAAAATGAAAGATTTTTTCCTGAAAGTTAAGGCCCAAAACATGGTATGCATTATACACAGCAAAATATAGCAGAGAGAGTGGATACTTAAGCATCCATCAAGCTCAGAGCAAACCAAGGCAGTTTGTGTAGCGCCAGAGGAGAAAAACTTCCCTGCCCTATTTTACATCCTCTGTCCACCCTCCAAATCCACTGCAATCCCAAAGCAGTCAGAAATCATGGTTAGCAGGAAAGGAGGGGAAAGCAGACACACAAGACCTGGACAGAGAGAGGCAACTGTCAACATATATGTTGCCTTTCTAACTACATAAAGCAAGCTCATAACAAGTTTGAGCCCAGGATAGAAGTTTTCACTTTTGAGTCAAGTTTGAAGTTTTAACAATCATATGGGATTAGACAATTTAATGTCTGTACCAGTACAATTTGTATTACATATTAAAAAAAAAAAACAGAAAATGTGAGCATCTTTGGACAGTTGACTTTGGACAGTTGAAAGAAAAGAAATATTTCCACTGAATAAATTTTAAAGCGATAAGGAAAGCAAAAGTAAAATTGCTGCTCTGGACTAAATGTGTCCCTGCTAAATCCATATGTTGAAAATAACACCCAATGAGATGGCATCAGACAGTAGGGCCTTCGGGATATGATTAGGTCACGACAGTAGAGGCGTCATGAATAGACTTCGTGCCCTTATAAGAAAGACTCCTGAGAGATACCTTGCCACTCCACCCCCTTCTCCTCCCCACCCCATGTGGAAGTAATGAAAAGACAGCCATCTGTGAACCAGGAAGTCAGCTCCTACCAGACCCAAAATCTGCTGGTGCCTTGACTTTGATTTTCCAGAGCCCAGCACCATAAGAAATAAATTTGTTACTTTTAAACTACTCTATGGTATTCTCTTACAGCAGCCCAAGCAAATGGAGGCAATTTCTAGTTTATGATTTGTGCATATTCAAAATAACAGTTACACTAATTAGTAGACACCATAGTGAGCAGGACTTGGGTTAGGAAGAGCCACCACACAACAGAATTCCGTGAGGGGCTATGTGTGCAGAGAGACATGGCACGGGCAACGCAGCAGCCCTGGTGCCAGGAGCTTTGCAGGTAGGCTCTCACAACAGTCTGTGAGGGGAGTAAAAACTTATATACTCTTCACAAAGACATGTACATGCATTTCAATCCCATGTCTGCATGAAGGTTAATGAATTTCAAGAATTAAAGCTCTTCCTGTAAATTTGAGCAAGGTTGTAGGAGACCTTTCTGCATGGCGTGGGCCCAGCTCCCAGTGAAAAATGAGGTCCGATGCACAGGACCCACACCCACAGATAGGTTCCCCCATGGGAAATCGGGCCTGCATTGTACCTAGGCCACTTTGGGACTTGGTTTTTGCTAAAACTCCCTCACCCTGAATTGAGGCAGCAAACATCTACTGCATTCTTTAAAGTAACTTCCTATAGTCTGTGCTAAACCTCCCCAGTATGGTGGGTAACAGGTCCAACCACTTTTCCCCTTGGTCTGTAACATCGTTCCCTTTGAAGTAATTACCAGCATTCTTTCCTTTGTTTTCTGTAAAAGAGCCACCTAAACAAAGCAAACCTGTGCATAGTAAATGAGGACCGTCCTCAACATAATGTGCCCAGAAAAGTAATAAAATCTTGTCAAGGCAAGGGTTGGTGTACTCTCCCCTTGAGAGTGTGGCCATGCCATACCTTTTCCTCCACAGGACTCAGCAGTCCATGTGAATTTGTCTCATCTCACCCATAACGCAGCGGACCCCCATGTCAAAGGTAAATAACATTAGTCATGATAATGTATACTTGCTATGGTTATGAACACTTAAAATTTTATTTGTTTTACATATTGTTATAACAAAAAAAGTGTTCTGCATTCAAAAAAATTGAGAAAAACAGACACAGCTTGGTCCTTATTTAATCTTTTATAAATTCAAGGCTAAGCACTATGTCTCCCATTTCTTAGATGTGTCAAATATTTTAACCTGGCCATTTCTACTTTCTAAAAGTCAAGAGGCCTTTGTCTTCTGCACATAATATTCAGTAACTCATTTGTTGAATAAAGCAATGAGTGAATCAATCAAATCAGTCAGATGGTACCCAACTCTAATGCCACTATTCATCTGAGATTTTCTAGCTCTTACGATATTTATTCGACTTTCATTGAGTTGTACTGCTAAGTCTGAGTATATGAATAAGACAATACTACACTTGCCAATCACTGGCCATCAATGTTTTTACAGATGTCATTCTTATGTGTAAAAAAATTCCATTCTAATTTTTCCAAATAAAAATAAACAAATACGAATGTTTAGCAATATAGATTTATTCATTTAAAGCAGGGGTTTTATTTTTTCATTATTTTAGATGCTATAATGTGGTCAGTACTTTTTACTTTATTTACCTTTTTCTTTTCTTATTACCATTTAACCCTCTTTTTTAAAAATTTTCATTGTTGTTCAAGTACAGTTTCTGTCTTTTACTCCCATCCCAGCCCACTCCCCCAGTACTCCCCACCCCCCTTCCATTTCCACCACCCCCCTAGTTTTTGTCCATGTGTCCTTTATACTTGTTCCTGTAAACCTTTCCCTTTTCCCCTGAAATTCCCTCCCCTCTCCCTTCTGGTCACTGTCAGCCTGTTCTCTATTTCAGCATCTTAGGTTATATTTTGCTTGTTTGTTTGTTTTGTTGTTTAGGTTCCTGTTAAAGGTGAGATCATATGGTATTTGTCTTTCACTGCCTGGCTTGTTTCACTTAGCATGATGCTTTCCAGTTCCATCCATGCTGCCTCAAAGGGTAGGAGCTCCTTCTTTCTTTCTGCTGCATAGAATTCCATTGGGTAAATATATCATAGTTTTTTGATCTATTCATTTACTGATGGGCACCAGCAACCCAATTTAAAAATGGGTAAAGGACTTGAACAGACACTTCTCCAAGGAGGACATACAGAGGATTCATAGACACATGAAAAGATGCTCAGTATAGATGCTAGCTATCAGAGAGATGCAAATTAAAACCACAATGAGATACCACTTCACACTGGTCAGAATGGCCATCATAAACAAAGCAACAAACAACAAGTGTTGGAGAGGTTGTGGAGAAAAGGGAACCCTAGTGCACTGTTGGTGGGATTGCAGACTGGTACAACCACTATGGAAAACAGTAGGGAATTTTCTCAGAAAACTAGATTTATTCATTTAACAACCATTTATTAAATATCTATTCAAATCTATTTGCTCAACATATACTGGCTTCAGCCAGAAGTGAAACTATTGACTTAAGTGACCAAACAAACGTCCAGTAGAAGAGCTTTTAGTTTGGGCTTACTAAAAACACCGGGCCAGGTTTTTCTCCCCTTTCACCAAGCCCAAACTTTCTTCTGATGAAGTCTCTTCTCTGGTGGCCATTATGTGCCTCTAGAAGTTCCCTGTGATATAAGCTTTCAGGTCAAAGTCCAGAGGCAAAGTTTGAAACTCCTCTAATATTTTTTTTTTTAATTCCAGAATTTAGTGTCCATGTCTAAAGGGTTAACAATACCATTCCCCTTCTCACTGAGAATCTAACCTTTGGTCAACTGTCTAGCTCTCTTCCCCTAGAAATGCAGTAAGACTCAAGGGTGAACTATATTGCTGAACAACATCTTACAATAAAAATGATCCTTGATTAGTAAACTGGACCAGGACTTGAAGGAACTATAAATCAGCTTAGTAGTTGATGAGCTTGCCATGCTTTGGACTCCCCTGAGTTCAGTAACTCTTATAACTAATATTTCCCTTGCAGAAACCCTGGAATCTAAGCCTGTGGGTTTGTTACAAAAGACATTGACTTTTATTGGGCATGTCTTTTTCACCTGTGCAACACAGGCCTTGTTTCCTTGCACCTGAGCTGTTTTGTTGTGTTGAACTGCTGTAAAAACTCTTGCAGGTGAAGATAATGCCACAGACAAGTTGTATTTCCTCTCCTAAAGTTATCTGAATAAACTAGTATCAGGGGTAACGTATGGAAGGGAGTTGAGTGTCTAGCATAGCTAGAAGACCCCTTGGTAGGTGTTGCAGTGCCCATCTCTGAACCCATAAAAGGAATGAGAACAGAAATGGCTGATTGGAGTAACCTGAAGCTACATGCACTCTCCCTGGAACAGGGGGATGTTGAGCCGCTTCACTGTAAGTGCACAGACTGAGATCAGGGCAGGAGTGGTTTCACTGCAGTTCTTTACCAAAAACAATCAAATGCCCAGCAGCCAAAAGAGTAAATATTTACTGTGCAATTGACTCCTTCCTATGCACTATATAAAAGAATAGAGGATTCAAATTTTTGCCTTAGCCAAATGACAAATAAGTATATATCAGGAACCTATGAGTATGCCTGCAAATAAAAAAGTTATACATATTAAATTTTCAAATAAATTTAATAAAACTCTAGAATAGGTAACTGATAGTATCTCTTTAGAAATGGTAATCTACAACTAAACTTTGGCCTACTTATTAGAGGGTCCCATCAGATTTAGCAATTACCAAAATTCCCTGATATCTTTAATAACATGTCAATTGCTGTCCTTACAAACTGTTTAAAGAAAAAAAATGAAGGTAATTTACATTCAAGAGCATTTATACACCTTTAAAAGCAAAGACTCTACATGAAGAACATGTAGGTTTGAAGATGCCTGCCTCAAACTATTTGGTGATTTTGTGCAAAGTTAAATCTGTTTCTCCATTTATGTGTATGGAAAGCAAGGATAACACCTACCTCACTGGATTGTTTTGAGGAGTAAATGAGTAAAAATATGAGTAAAACATAACGATGCCTGGCACAAAGGAAGAAGTAGCAATCATCCAATATCATCATCATCATCCCAGGAATTTAAAAGTCTGATGTATGTAATCCACATCTCAACTTGACATTTTTTTCTTACTTGTAATCACCCTCATAAAGTAACAAAGTTTGGTGACTTTGGGGAAAATAGGCATCTAGTAAGAGAGAAAGCTTTATTTAATCAAATTTGAAAAGGTGATTAAATTGTACCATGATACATAGGAATATGGTTCTAAAGAACGTCAATTACTTGTGCAAATATTCCTAGGCTCTGAAATGTAGGGGGTTGGCAGGAGTCTCAGGGATTAATCCCTGGTAAATATATCAAGGTTCTAGCAAATGAGTCTGAAAATATGAACCAAGAATGAACCTCAGTTACACAGGATAAGTCCCATGTTATTTCAGGAAACAACACTGCAGGGTTCATTATGGTCTAAGCAGTGTCCTTGAAAAGCTTGCAGCTTAGTGGGTGAGAAAGACTCATAAATAAGTAAAAGCAGTGCAATGTGCTAAGTGCTGTATGCATGTGCTAAGGGGTATGCATTGGGTGTTTGCTTCCCACAGAGGAGGGGGTTAAAACCTGAGATGCCTTTTAGATTAAATTCACTCCTTCCCACTTTAGTAGCTCCTCTCTGCCTGTCTGTAAGAACACAAAATAGTAAAACAGCAGCCCTTCCCACTGCTCAGACAGGCCCATGTGAGCATCCGTAAGTTAATGTACATTAAATCACTGAGCTTTTCTGAAAAAAAGTTACTGTAGAAAATCCCTAGAGACTGTCACGGAGCAGACCGTGGCTTCCTGCAATCTCCTTTCATCTTTGTCAAAGGAAACTGTTAGAGCACAAACATGGCATTGCTATTATTTCAGAAGCCTGAAGAAGGTGAATACCACCCAGATACATAATAGCCCACAGAACAAGAACCTATAATCTATTCTGAAGGGGGCAGGGAGAGAGAGAAAAAGAAAGAGTCTGACTTTGTGATTTTTTTTTCTATTGCCAGCATGAAGACAAAAGATTTCTATAAGGTTGTTGTGTTTCTAAAAAGAGGAAAATGGGTGACAGGGATAGGAATACAAAAGAATTTTAGAACCGAAAGGGAATTTAAAGGTTATCAATTCCACCTTTATTTCATGAATACCTACAGCAAGTAAACAGCTCTCCTTAATTAATGGAGGAACCAGGCATAGAAATCAAGTCCAAAACTCTCTCCACTATAGGAAGCAACACCCACAATTATTTTAAGGTCTCCCATTGTGTTGATAGTATTAAAGTTTCCATGGTTCAGATTCATAAGTTAAAGAGGTTTTTGTATCCAAGACTAGGAATCTACCATTTTCAACATTGCTTCTACAGGAAAAAAAAAATTCTTTCTACATTTCAAGAAAGCTCACTAACAAATAAAACTTTCCAAATGCAACCCATTTTTGAATTCCTTTCTTGTGTGTTGGTCACACAGCTGACTAGTGATCCTTATGTTCACTCTGGCTTGTGACCTCCTACCCACCCCTCACTTTTTTTGTCCCATTTTGACACAGTGTCAACTTTATTACCTTTCAATTTTTTGCTCAGTAATTATCCTGAATGTAAATATTGGAAGCCTACTAGGTAGTATCAGCGTAAATTTGACATTGAATAAGAACTGTCCTGAGAGAGAGACATTATAAAGAATGTCAAAATGCTTATACATTGTACAATTTCAGGTTTTCCTCCTAAAACCATCATACTCTACATTTTCGCCAATTGACATAAAACTTCACACTTTCTCTCTTTGAAACAAAAGTGCTTAAGTTTTCTAAATTTCATGATAGTTGACCACACTGAAAATTCTGAAGGATTTACCTGTTGGAGAGGCACGGCTTGAAATGCCTCATAAACTAAAACTATCATCAGGGTAGTCGCTGTCGTGTTTTCTTCACCCACCTTAATGGCAAAAGCTTCTGATACTCAGCAATGTGTTTAGCTGTCTCATGGAAAATAACAACATGAAAAACAGGAAAATTTGGAAGTCACCTTGCAAAATTACTTTCCTGAACTTGGACTGAAATTCAGTAAAGGTAACCACAGTATAGATCCATCAAGTATGTTATTTTGGGCTCTATTTTAATCTACCTTCCAGAAAGGATTAATTGTTTTCACTTTAGTAAACTTAAAATACTTTTGGTCTATTACCCAGGTAGATGTAAGCCAGAAAAGTGCCTCTTATATTCACTGCTGGCATTATAATAGACATTTTATTGTGCCCATTATCTGAGGCTTATTCCAGTTTCATTGCTGTGATGCTTACCATCTCTTCAGAATATTTTACAAGAACTCTGAACTACAGAGAGGGACTGAAGCTGCTGAAATTGGAAATCATCATTTTTAATGCTTTCATCAACAAGGCCATTCAATTTTCTTCACATTTGTTTGAAGGCTTGGCATCAGAAAGAGGGAAAGTGGTGGCTAAACCAGAGTTGAAAGTATTAAAAAAGTATAACAGAAGGGACAAGGACAAAGGCATAGAGGACATGGCCAGAAAGTGGTCAGGGTTCAGCCTGAGAAGGGAAGGGGGTAAAGCCAGAAAGGAAAGAAGAAACTCAGAAAAAGGGTGGTTGAAGGGAGGGAAACCCTGATAAAATTTCAGAATGTTAAGTCTCAGTGAGGAAGAAAGATAGGGAGAGATGATTGGTCAGGTTGACATCTAGAGTTTTATTTTATAGGAAGAGCACTTCTAGATGAGGGCAAAGTCAAGTGGAGACTTGTGAGAAGCGGGGGATAAAACAAAAAGGAGGTGAAGGTCACCGATGTCAACAGGTCACGGAAAAGTGAAGCTATGTGTTAATGATTGTTGTGGTGAGGCAATTCTCCATGGGCCTCTCACATTTCTGCATATACGGTGAGTTATGCACTAACTGCTATTAATCTTGGACAACCTTTTTGAGGATTTTTATACAATGAATGATGTATAAGGTATCTCTATACCTCAAAAGGTAGAGATAGTGTCTCTCTGGAGCTGACCACAGGCATGTGAGCTGTCATCTAGCTCCCTTCACTATGGGAATTAGGGAAAATGCTAACACTCTGGCCAGTGTTAGTACTGTGAGTAATAAACAGTCCTTATTTCTGACTCAGTGGTTGCATGTCTTGCACCAGCAGCCAGGAAGCTTGTCAGCTTACAAGCAGGGTAAAATCTCAAACCCTTTATATTCCTAAAAGTTTTGACAATGAGGATGCAGTGCTGACAGTGAGGATGGGTTTTTGGAAGAAAAATGAGGGAATTTAACAAAACATGAGGGAAGTCTATGGAAAATTAGTAGTAAACATGTTAACCAAATTTATGGTCTATGGACACCTAATATTCCTCCAGTGCATTGCTTAGTAAGGGAGAAAAAAATGGGACCGTTCAACAACAGCTGCCTGAACCACGTCCTGGCTGTTGTTAACTCTCCTTTGGGAATGATGATTTTCTTGCCAATCAGCTAGCCTGAGTTTTGTTCCAACTGTTATCTTGGTTTCTTAGGGAAATGGAATCTTTTATAATGGACAGAAAACATGCTGGGTGACATCCCTGAAAAGGTGATCTGGAAAAAAGGAACTTGGTGCTTCACTCTTAATACAAGCTAAAATACAAGCAGCACATACAGGGTTGTCTTACAGCAATCTCCACTCATTCCTGGAACACATTGGCTTCTGGTGAAATGTCCCATTCATGCACCATTCTATCAGTCACTAATTAGAAACTGCGACCAGTCCCTTCAGTTTGTCTAATGAGGCATTTAATTAAGGCTACTATCAACAGAACTTCAAGCAATATCGATCTTGACCACGGCCCTCCTCAGGGTCCCAGATCCAGTCAACTAAAGAAATCTGATAAACCATGAGAGTCTACCTTAGAAAGCTAGGCAGGTTTTTCTTTAAATCCCTGTATTGATATTTCTGCTTGCCCTGAGGCATTAATCCATGTTACAGCTGGATGTATTAGTGTTTAACCAGACTTTGCTTTGGCCCACAAGGAAGAGGTTAAGGACAATTTTGTCATCCAAAACAACCCAGACCACTGAGTTCAAGCTGGCCAAAATGCTTTTCTGGGTCACAGGAGTGGTGTTGTTGAACCTTTCCACTAATGCCAGAGGCTTTTCTAATGGATAACTCAAGTTGCAGGGAAAACTGCCCACAAGGCAGATGTAAATCAATAGTTCCTCCAAAAAGCTCACTAGCGTAACCAACGGTAGTTTCAATTAAGACATCCACAGTTGTCTGAGGGCTACACAATCCACAGGTGTTTCCTCAAACACTTCCAGGTTTCTATTAGCACCCTTGAGAAGTAAGTCACTTTGTTCAAAGACATCACAATGTAATCAAACAGTATGTACTCTTATGTAAAGCTTCTTTCACTCAGCATAATATTTTTGAGATTTATCCACATTGTCACATAACAATGGGTTGTTCCCTTTTATTGTTAAGTAGTATTCCATTATATTGCTATTCTTCAGTTTGTTTACCTATGCTTTTTCCAGTGTTATGATGTTATGAATATAGGTGCTATAAAGATGTCTATAAAGTCTTTTTGTGGACATAGATTTATTTCTCCTGGGGTGATATCTAAGGGCAAGAATTGCCACATCATAGGGCAGGTATATATTTAGTTTTAAAAAGGAAGTGTCAGACTTTTTTCCAAAGTAGCTGTGCCACATCCGCTCCCACCAACATGTGTGAAAGTTCTGGTTTTTCCCCATCCTTACCAACATTCAGTATTGTCAGTCTTTTTAGTTTATATCAATTCTGGTAACTGTCTTACTATCTCATTAGCGTTTTTAGCTTAAAGTTTCTTTCTTTCAACCATCAGAATTTAGTGAATTTAGATAACAAAGTAAAAATTTTAACTAATGCAAAAGTATTGTATACATATATAAGCCCTTTCCACAAACACCATGTGGCATTGGGTTCTAGAAGCAGGTTAACGGACATGGAACACCTGGAATCTGGGCAGAACAATGTTCGAATCTCAGCTTTGTGACTTAGTAACTTGGGGATCTTTGTTATAACATATTATAAAACCCTCTGATTCTCAGATTCCTGATAAAATTGTAAAAAACATCTAAAAACTATGTAAAACATTAGGTATAGAATTACAGTTAAGATATACTATTTGGGATGAGGTAGCCTGAGCCCATCAGCAAATTATACTTAACTTCTTCACCTTGCAAATTATACTTAACTTTTCCAAGTATCTGTTTCTTCATCTACCAAACTGGAAAACAAGCCCATCCATACAGACTGTTTAGCATGGCATCAGGAACATGTAAGAGTAACCAACACTTTTAGAAAACTTACTATGTACTATGTTTAACAACTTACACATTTCATTTCATTTAAATCTCACCATAAATTCCCTAAGTTCATGATGCAGGTGCATTATCATCTTTGTTTACAAAAGACTTTGAAAGGTCTTGTAACTTGCTTCAGCATTCAAAGCAAGTAGCCAGACTCTGGAAGCAGTGTACACACTTTCTCCACAAAAAATGAAAACTGAAAGCAAGTTTTGTTCATTATTTATTGTGTTGCTAGCTTCTATCTCCCTCCATCACCCATTTTTTTCTTAATACATTTCAAGAAGATAAAAGGGTTTTTAATACAAACTGATTCCTTGTAAGAAAATGCAATCTAATTTAAATATGATTTATACATATATGTATATTTCTGTATATACAAGTTCTGTATGGGAAAAGCCCAGCTATTGTTAATACAATGAGAACAGTTTATGAGACATTGGTGTAGCCAAGGATAGTAGACGGGCATACACATGTGTAAAAAATGACAACTTCACTCTTCTAGTCAATGGGGGCAGTAGACACCATCATTGGATAAAAAATTACTGCACGAGTAGAGAAAGGAACCTGCATCAAATTTTGTGTTAAGCTTGAACATTCCTCTGTGGAACCTGTTCAGATGATTCAGAAGGTCACAGCTATGGGCAACTGGTGATTGGCAGCTTCATCATGACAACACCCTACTCATGCATCACATCTCAGAAAGAATTTTTTGGAGAAACATCAAATCACCCAGGTGACTCAGCCCCCTCTAGCCCAGATTTGTCACCCTGAAATTTCTGGCTTTTCCCAAAACTAAAATCACCTTTGAAAGGGAAGAGATTTCAGACTTTCAATGAGATTCAGGAAAATACCACAGGGCAGCTGAGAGCAATTGGGAGAAGTGTGTGAGGCCCCATGGTCTCTGAAGGGAACTGAGGCATCATTGCCTTATGTACAATGTTTCTTGTATCTTGTATCTTCTCCAATAAGTGTCTCTATTTTTTATATTATATGGCTGGATACCTTTCAGACAGACGTTATGTGTATGTATGAATATATATATATATATATATATATATATTAAATATAATCTTTTCTCACAACAAGATAGAAGGTTATAAATTGTTTTCCACTGCCCTCTAGTAAACAATAGCACATATTTTGGGGATAACTTATTCAAATTATGATCAACCCTTGTGTTAAACAAACTTCTAACAGTACCTCTGCCCTAATAAATAGATCTTTCAACAAACACATAGCAAAAAAATACTATCAGTAAGATTCACTGGTGAAACAAAGGGTGCAGCTGGCTGAGGGCTTGTGATCACTTGGCTGGTGGGTACCAACAGTAGGCTGGTGGTGTGGTCACCATATAATTTCATGGACCTGCAAATGGGAGCTGCTTCTTCCAAAATTGAGTTCTTCAGCCTTCCTTTTGGAAACACATACAGACAGCTCCTCTCCCATTCCCGTCATTACTGGACAAGCATGTCACTCCTACCAGGAGGTACCATCTACCATGTACACTTATCAATGGAACTTCTCTTTATAGCCCATTAAATTAATCGCCAAATATCATCTAAGCAAGAATGGCACAAAGGGAAAAACACACAATTTACCACAGTACACAGTCATCTAATTCCTTAAGAAAGAATTGCAGTTCATTCTTGTTCTGTAATCCATCAGAATGGTCTGCAAACCATTTAACTCAGTCACTCACTAATGATTACAGAGAGTGCCATACATAAAATAAGCTCTCATGTTAAAAAGGCTTGGAAGTTATCTCTCACTTATCTTCACACTTTTTGGTGAAGAAAACAATCACATGAAACATCAATCAACAGCTGAAGCCAAATGAAAGAACCTGAAAAAACCATTTATAGATGAATTAATCCAACTGGCTGGAAATGAAGAAGTAACTTATTTAAAGTTCCAAGGTCGCTTGAGTGCCTGATCATACTGTGGCCAATGATATGAAAGGATTCACAGACTGTATATTATTATAGAAATGAAGATGTCACTCCAAGGTTAACCCTATATGAATTTATTGATGATAGTCTTCAATGTGCAAGGCTAAAGTGGTTGAATTCTTTAAAAAACATGAAGTAACATTGAGTCGGGAAATCTAATAAAATGAGAAGAGGAGCTGCCAACAAATTGTGTCCCTTGTCTTCTGAGAAAAAGAAATCATCCCAATATTTAAAGAACATTAGAAACATCTTGCTGAACTGAAGCAACAGTTTGGGAAGCACACATCCATGATTGAAGTTCTGCCCAAAACACACATGGAAAGCCATTTGGTAATAAATCATGAATGGTGACCCCTGGGATGACTTGTCTTCAAACTTTCAATAGACTTGTGCTCTAAAGTTAACAGGTAAGGTGTGTCATGGTTCATTCAAAATAATTCTTCAGTTTCCCATCAAGATATTAGCACACTTCCCCCAAGAGTGTGTCAATGTCTGGGGTTAGGTATAAAAGTCCTTTTTACTTTTTTTTAAACATGTTCTATGCTGTAGATGTGTATCTACATCCATGCTGAGAAAATATGCCAGCATTTATTGATAAGACATTTTCTGAAGAGTTTGTCTGCAAGCATTCTCATATTGCTCAGAAGCTCTGGACAAATATGAATGTTGTCCATTGATTAAGGAAGGATGTTATACAGTGTCTCTGTACATTTTCATTTTTAATGGAAGGATCAGATAAGAAATTAAATTATTTCAGGAAAAATGGAGTATGTTTCATTAGGTGAGAGGCAGTTCAGGCTGCAAAAGATGCCACTTGGCTCTGGACTCACATTTGGGTTTTGATTCTGCTAAGCTGCATGACTTTGGACAAGTTAACTAACATTTCTATGCCTCAGTTTCCTCATATGTCAAATGAGAACAAGTAACTTCTTTGGTTAACTGTGAAGATTGATGAGAAAATTAAAAAACAGAATGGTGTCTGACACATAGAATATAATCAATAAATCTTAGCTAGTATTATTGTTATTATCATCATCACCATTAGTATTGTTATTTTGGAAATGAAAGGGAAGAACTTTGTCATGAAAATGAAATCTGCCACTAGACAGAGGTCTTAAAGAGACATAAGACTTATGCAAAAGATTCTTGAGGTCATTTCTTGTCCTTCAAAGACAACAGAAACCTGAAAATTGTACTATAATTTTCTTTCTACTACAAAGTTTATCAAACTTTATCATGCAGTAGAATTACCTTGGCATATTGCTGAATTGAAGGTTCCGATTCAGTAGGTCTGGGTGGGGCCTGAGATTATGTAAGTCTAATGATCTCCTCGACCAATACGACTAGACCACACTTGGAGTAATACGGTTCTATAAGGTAAGTTCTCTCTTCTCTCCTTTGCATCTCATCATATGTCTAGTAAGTAATGAGACTTGAATCCAGGTCTTCTGTCTCTAGGCTGGCAGGTCTTTGATGTATGGCAAAATGAACCAAGATGTCTACTGTTTTCTCGTGTCTCTTCCAAATGCCATGTTCTGGCTGAGAATTGCTCAAAATTTTCTTTCTCCCTTACACCATTAAAAATGTACCTTGAAGTTTCCAAGTTTAACCACTGGATTATACTTCTTCCTAAAGAAACTACTTTTCAAAATAATTTATGGCACAGAAAACAGCCAACAATCTCAGAGCAACAGAATTGGGTTTTTGGTTTTCAGTTAAATGGCACAGCTATTTCCACATTTCCTTGCCTACTGCGCTAAACTTGAATACAAATAAATAATTATCATGCCAGCTTTTCTTGAATTATTTTAATGAACAATAGAAAAGAGGTCTTCTCAATATGACAGTATAATACTTAAAATGGTATACATATTAATGTAAGATATTAATGAAGAGTCTAATGTAAGTCACAAAATTGGGTGACTTACTAAGAGACAGTGTAGCTTAGTGGTTAAGAGTATGAACTGCAGAGCAAGACAACCTGGATTCAAATTTTAGCTATACTACTGTCTTAGTCCATTTCAGCTGCTACCTCAAACAATCACAGACTGGGTAGCTTATAAATGACAGAAATTTATTGCTCACAGTTCTAGAGACTGGAAGTCCAAGATCAAGGTGCCAGCATGATCAGATGAGGGTCCTCTTTCAGGTCACAGACTTCTCCTGTGTCCTCACATGGCACAAGGGGCTAGGGAGTTCTGTGTGATTTCTTTTGTAAGAGCACAAACCCCACTCATGAGGATGCTACCCTCATTAACTAATCACCTGCCAAAGGACCCACCTACTAATTCCATAACCTTTGGGGGTTAAGATTTCAACATATGAATTTGGAGGGACACAAACATTTATATTATACATAGCAACTTCCTACTATATCTATGACAATGATCAAGCTCTCTCACTTCTCTGTGCCTCCGTTTCCCCATCTGTAAACTGAAGATACAAAGAGTACCTAACTTTTAGAATCATTATAAGGATTAAATCAGTGAATTAATTAATATGTATAAAGTGCACAGTATAGTACCTGACAAAGTATAAGTGCTAAATGTGTTCTTAAATATTTTTTTTAATTATGACAGTGTTTTAGAAAATAGCACATACTTAGTGTAAGTATTCAATTGGACATAAACCTATATCCATTAGTGTTATATACCTTACTCATTGTAAACCTTACTATTTTCTATATTAAGTCTTTTATTTTACTTTTCCCAATATCTCAGCAGCCTACTTTCCTGTGTTCTCCTTTCACTTCCACATTTTCAAGTTAAAATGCATTTGAATTTAAAGTCTCAGCTCATGCAGTCTCATTGGGACAAAGATTTCATCAAATAGAAGGCAAAGAAATTGCTCACTGTTCCAGTTTCCTAATAATACTGAATACAGTCAAGGGCTTTCACTGTGCTTCATGAACAAGCTTTTAAGAACTCAACAAAGTAGAATGAGTCATTTTATAAATGCATAGTAAGCTCTTCAAAGGCTCAGGTGTATCACCAAGAAAGTCTCACCAGACTTGAAGCTCCAAAGAAAGAAATATCAAGTTATTCAAACAGGATTGTTTTTTTTTTTTATCTTCCCAATGTTCATGAAGATTATTGCCCTTCAAAATGTTATTGTAACTGAGAACTTTTTTAGGCAGAAACTCTTGGGAGGTCTAGAGAACACAGGAAAGACAGAACCATTCTGGTTCACTACATTCCTACATAAAGTTATAGAGGCCTCCAAACATCTGTAAAAACTGTACAACTTGGCTATATTATATTGCGAGAGGTTCTCCCATTAAGAAGTTCCACAATTTGTCTTTATGTTTTAGTCCTCCAATCTCATCACCACAAAACTCATCTACTTAGAACAAACAGGAGGAACATTATCAAAAGCATTAAAAACTGTCATCCCTTCTCCCATGCCATCTGGCCTTAGAAACGCTGTTAGCCTTCTCATGAGTTTTCAACATCTTGTGGCATCTAGCACCCAGGCATGAACAAAAAGCAGTGACAAGAACAACAAAACCTTTACTTGACATTCCGGAACCCACAATATTAATTATCCCTCCCATTGCTACCAGCAAACAAGACATGTCAGAATATGGGAAAGACAAAGACTAAAGATTCCAAGACAGAAGGAAGTGCAATTTTTCTTTCAGTATCCTTTTTTAATAGGTAAGAAAATGAGAAAAAAAGTGCCTAATCTGTAAAAACATCTAGGTGTATTTGACTTCAAAGACCCTGGTATTTAAGAAATTAGCTTATTATTTAAGCCCTGCTAAACAGTTATCCAGTTTTTATTCAATTGTTAGAAGTTCTCACTTTTTTTTCATGTTCTGTCAATTTACATCAAAACCCACAGAATTACTCCAAGAAATTAGAGGGGTTTTTTTGTTCATTTGTTTATTTCATAGTTTTGTGTGTTTTGCTCAAGGATAAATGAATCCTAAGTGCCTAGAGCACATCCTGACTCTAACAGACAATTAGCAAGGTGAAATAAATAAATAAGTCCTACTTTGATGTTTGTGGAGGTAGCTATTGATGTGACTGACAAATATTCAAGAATTTGGAGATAAAGTACCTGACATATTGTAAACATAGGGATCAGACAATATTCTTCCTAACTTTCAGCCAAATTGTCTCAGAAGTGGCTCCAAGCTGCACGGGTGCTGGTGGTTTTTATTGGTAGCAGGTTCTATACTCACTGGCTCACCTCACCTTCCCTTCTGAGATGCTGGTTAATAGCATGTGACAGCGTATGGGTTCTGGAATCACTCTGGGGTTTACATCCTGGCTTCACCATTCACTAACTGTGCAACCATAAGAAAAATAATTACTTTCTCTAAGACCCAATTTTCTCATTTGCAATACAGAGATAATGGAGGTTCCTATTTTACAGAAATATTATGAGGATTATATAAGATAATACAGACAGAGCTCTTAGTGCCTCCATATAGAAAGTTCTTAATAAACTTTAGGTCTAATTAATCTTTATTCCCCAGGAGCTAGATTAGATGAATCCAAAGCATTTAACAAGGACCCCTCTAAATTTGGAAATGGGAAGAAGAGTAAGGAAGATTCCCTTTTCATTTAGCTGATGTTTTCTTTCTATTTGCAAATGATACGTCAGACAAGGGTTTGACCTACAAAATATATAATGAACTCACACAATTCCACTACAGGAAGAAAAACAACCCAATTAAAAAATGAGCAAAGAACCTGAACAGACACTTCTCCAGAGAAGACATACGGAGGGCCTAGAGACATATGAAAGGATGCTCAGCATCATTAGCCATTAGAGACATGCACATTAAAACCACAATGAGTTAGCACTTCACACCAGTGAGAATGGCCATCATAACCAAATCAACAAACAACAGGCCTGGCAAGGTTGTGGAGAAAAGGGAACGCTAGTACACTGTTGGTGGGAATACAGACTGGTGCAGCCACTGTAGAAAACAGTATGGAATCTCCTCAGAAAACTAAAAATGGAACTGCCTTGCCCTAGCTGGTGTGGCTCAGTGGATTGAGTGTCTCCTGTGAGCCACAGAGTCACCAGTTCGATTCCCAGTCAGGGAACATGCCTGTATTGCATGCCAGGTCCCCAGTAGGGGGCACACAAGAGACAACCACACATTGATGTTTCTTTACCTCTCTTTCTCTTTCCCTTCCCCTCTCTTTCTAAAAATAAATGAATAAAATCTTTTCTAAAAATAAAAAGGGAAATGTCTTTTGACTTAGCAATTCCAGAGCTGGGATTATACCTTGAGAATCCTGAAACATGAATTCAAAAGAACCTATGCACCCCAATGTTCATAGCAGCAAAATTTACAACAGCCAAGTGCTAGAAGCAACCTGAGTCCCCATCAGTAAATGAGTGGATCAAAAAAACTATGGTACATTTACACAATGGAATACTAAGCAGAAGAAAGAAAGAAGGAGCTCCTACCCTTTATGACAGCACGGATGGAACTGGAGAGCATTATATGCTAAGTGAAGTAAGCCAGGCAGTGAAAGACAAATACCATATGATCCCACCTGTAAGTGGAACCTAATCAACAAAACAAACAAACAAGCAAAATATAATGAGAGACAGTGAAATTAAGAACCAACTGACAGTAACCAGAGGGAAGGTGGGAAGGGATAAAGGAGAGAAAAAGGGAAGGGGTTTTCAGGAACGTGTATAAAGGACACATGGACATCTCCAAAGTGGGGTAGGATTGAGGGTGGGAGGTGGGGGTGGATGGGGCAGGGACATGGGGTAGGGGGGAAATCGGGACAACTGTACTTGAACAACAATAAAAAAAAGAATATCAAAGAAGAGATACCACCTTTTGAGGTATTATCAAATTATAATTACATTTAAAATAAGGCTATTTTTCAATATGCATGACCAAACAAAAGTAATAGAGTATGTAAATATAACTATTACCTGGTGTACATGTATATTTTACAAGTGAAATTTTCTCACACGTAACATAGAACAGAGTAATTTTAGACACAATACATACAATACAACACTAGTTATATAATGTTGACAACTTTGAATCCTTCAC
This sequence comes from Tonatia bakeri, assembly GCA_004024845.1. Taxonomy (NCBI): domain Eukaryota; kingdom Metazoa; phylum Chordata; class Mammalia; order Chiroptera; family Phyllostomidae; genus Tonatia; species Tonatia bakeri. Next base: position 7,041 of record PVIA01009498.1, on the reverse strand, counting down.
CTAATTTGTGACTACATGGATTATCAATTGTATTATCTTCAGGAGTTTGCATGTTAGCATGTTTTACAATCTTTCTCTGGGAAGTATTCTGCCATACCTGGGATTGTTTCATTACTTTAAAGATTTGTCTTTAATTTAAGTTCAAGCATCAAATGTCATCATTTCAGTTACTTCAGTATTTTGTCATCTTGTGTTCTTTATTTAAAGCTAAAAGGATATCAGATATTGAAACAAATTTTGATATAACTACCTCTAAACAAGGAGTGATTCTTGGAGAAGTGTCTAATAATTTGCCAAATTAAAGCCTGAATTATATTCTTTGGTTGCTCAGTCTCTCCTTTCTCACCTCCGTCACTAACCTCTGTGTACAACATCTCTTTGTACTATTACCACCACCACCACCACTGCTATGTAGGAAACATTACCATTTTCCAGGCACTAAACAAAGGGTTTGTGTACACTGCTTCATTTATTGTGGAGAGAGAATTTATGTTGTTTGGCTGAGGACTACACTTGTCCATAAGTACTGAAGCTAGAATTTGAAGTTAGATTGGATGATTCTAAAGACCATACTTTCAACCTTCATTATATTTAGACAATATTCCAAAAACTTCTGCCAAACAAAAGTCTACCTAGTTTTGTATAATTAAAAACTACAAGTCAATATTTCACTTATAAAATTTCAGAGGTTTTGTAATAAGCCCGAAGAAACAATTTATGTTCCTTATTTAAGAGGAAGACAGTGTTAAATTCAGTGATTTTTCTGCTATTGATTCCCTCCCCCCAGAGAATTTCAACAAAATAATAGTATTTAATCAACTGGAATGTGTAAAATTTATATCCTTTATACTGCAACCTTGAATACCATTATTTCTTTTGGAACCTTATGTAATCTAATTATAACAAAATTTAAAGCAATATAAAATTCACATTAAACATTGAAATTTATAATACTGCCCTGGCTGGCGCAGCTCAGTGGATTGAGCACGGGCTGCAAACCAGGCATCGCAGGTTCAATTCCCAGTCAGGGCACGTGCCTAGGTTGCAGGCCACATCCCCCAGCAACCGCACATTGATGTTTCTCTCTCTCTCTCCCTCTCCCTTCCCTCTCTAAAAATAAATAAATAAAATCTTCAAAAAAAAAAAAAGAAAAGAAATTTATAATACTGTTGATTTTAAAAGAACCAAATATCACTAAGTTTTCATTCTAGCTCTTAACATTTCTTGTATCTACAGCAGTATTTCTCTGAGATGATCAGAAACCCCATTAAATATCAGTGGGAGGCTTTAGATTCTCTTTAAAAACACACAGAAACAAACACATATGTATGAATACATACCACAGTGTTTTATACAGTTTTAGGGAGGGATGAAAATAATCCCTTTTCTAGATCATTTTCGATGAGTTTGAATTGATAGAAAGTGGCAATATCTAGATTTACTCCATATCCCAGTTGTTCATGCAAAAGACAAATGTTGTTTGGTTGTAGAATTTAGAGTTTAATCATATAGGTTGTTCATTATATAAAAAATACCTGACTTGCAAGCATAAAGTACAAGAATAAAGCCTCATCAACAAGATTACTTCAGAAAGCAAGTGTCAAATAAGCAAAATCACCACGTTACCTCTCAGAAAATACAGCTTCGTCATCTTCACACTGTGACTCCAGAACTGGGCATGTAAAAGAGGTCATTTCAAACAAAAATGCTCTTATTTCCCCTGAGAAAAAAGATGAGAATGTAGGAAAGATTTTCCTGTGCACTTTTAAAAATGACTCTATCTACCCATTTACAGAAGGATCTCCATCCCTAACACCATCAGTTGTCAGACTTGTAAGAGAGATACCTATACAATGCTATGCTAATATGCATTATGTTTATGCAGAAACAGATACTTTAAAGATTTAAGTCCTAGGTCAAAGGAAAATTTCACAGAACTCCAATGTTATCTCACTTTTCACACTTTCTGGGTGGTTTCACACAGCTTAAACAGTTGCTTATGCCAAAGCTACTGTTACACTTACAACGACAAAAAAAAAATATTTTAAAGGACCACTAGTACAGATGTGTTTAACCTTTTACCTCTCATGCCTAAATTCACATCATTTCCAATTCTCTTAGTTATTTTCCATTAGTTTAATTTACCAAAAGCTGATTTGAATCAATGATTAAACTAATCCAGGCTCAAAGAAGGTGATCTCATTATAAGTCACGGAGCCTCATTCTCACAGAGAAAAAATCGAAAAGTGGTGAACATTTAGATAATTTTAAAATAATTATATACTTAGAGTATATAATGTAAAGTTGATTATCTATGGCCATCAACAGTGAACAAATTATTAGATTATTAATATGCTAACATTTCTTTTCCTAACTTGAACTTCTATTTAAGTATTTCCATTGACTAATATTCTATCAGTGGGGTACTTAAAAACCTGGCCATTATCTTCATAGAAAGCAAAAAGAGGAAAGCAGGCAAATGGGAAGTAAATATAAGAACAATTTCTCATGTTGACAGGTTCTTCTAATGTACCAACAGAGATCTAAAAGCAGTAACCATCAATTAAACAAACGAATAGTTTAGCTTAAAACATAACTCCCAGCGCAGGTCAAATTTTTCCCAAATTTTGATAGTAGTAGATTTTAGCCTAGGGAGGTTTATAATTATTATTTATCAGCTTTAGAAATAACCATTACTTATGTGCACAGATATCCACATTAAAAATTCATATATTTTTGCCAATATATATACAATGTGTTATTATTTGTGAAACTGTATTTATTGTGCCAGAGGCTGCCTGTGTCTCACCATTCCTGATCGCTGAATGTCAGTTGTTTGCCTGAAACTTGTTTTCAAATCATCTTTATATCACATTGTTTATAGTTTCAGTCTGTTCAGACTATCTCAGCAGATCCTCACACATCAAAATTCCATGCAATTTCTTCCTCCTATTAATTTTACTTACTCTGAAATAATCTGCTCACATTTAACTCAGATCCTTCATTGCTTCCTATTAGTGAGTTAATTCTTGACATAGATGTGGTATAGTTTTCTCTATTAATTAGCCTTCTGGATATAACATTGTGCTCTGAGTGCTCACCTTGTATTTCAAATATTGCCAGAAGTACTTATAATGAAAAATAAAGAGCCCATCAATGTTTTATGAAGTTGAGTATATGGATATGGGAGAGAGTTCATAAAATTTTGCAAGTTTAAGTCCACTGCATTTGGGGATGATTGTACATGGTGACTTTGACGTAAGGTGGGTAGAAGAGATTCTACTGGCCTAAGATAAAAGCAGATACATGTGACAAAAATTGAGATTGGTGGCAGAGCGTACAACTGAAGGTATTGTAGGAGACCATTCTGCATGGCATGGGCCCGGCTCCCACTTGGAGATGCACAGGACCCATGCCCACGGATAGGTTCTCCCATGAGGAATCAGGCCTACAATGTACCTTGGTTTCTTTGAGACTTGCTTTTGCTAAAACTCACTCACCCTGAATTAAGACAGCAAGTGCTTACTGTAACTTCCTAAAATCCAAGCTAAAACTCCCCAGTATGGAGTGTAAACCTGTTGAACTACTTTTCCCTTTTCATTTGCAAATATCCCTCTTCTGTGATGTGATTAGCAGCATCGGACACCTTTGTTTTCTGTAAAAGGTAACCACCTAAAGCCAACCTGTACATAGTAAATGAGGACCATCATGTAATGTACCCAGAAAAAATAATAAAGACCTGTCATGGTGGAGGCCACAGCTTTTGGCTCCTCTTGAGAATGAAGCCGCCTGCCCCTTTTCCTCCACAGGACTCGGTAGTCCTTGTGAATATCTCTCCCCATCCACAATGTCACGGACCCCAGGAGCCAGGGTCCACATCAGGTATTATCAATTAAATCAATTCATCTGGAGAAAGTAGCAAGAAATAGACCTTGGGATTTAGTATATATGCTCCTCTGTCCCTGAGCATTAGAAATACATTTATAATGTCTTATTAGGGACTAATTTTTCTGCAATGCCTAACCTTCACCAACTTAAAGGGCAGCTACCACATTATAAGTATTGTAAGAGTGTTATCTAGTTTATCAATTTCCTGCTAGAATCTGCCTTATTTAAGGTGAAAATCTGAAAGCAAGTTGGACAAGTTCATATAGAATGGCATGGTATCTTTCTGCACCATCCCACCATTGGGGTGTCCTTATCCACACTTCAATTATGCTATAAAATAGGCCAAGAACATGACAAGTAGATCCAGACATGTTTCTCAGACAGTCCCTATAATGCCATCACAAGCAAGGATTTACTTCACATTTACTGATGCTTGGAAAATATAAGACTCTTTGGAATGCCAAACCCTTCTGAAAATATGAAGAGTCACAAAGCAATGTTATCTGGCTGAAAGAACCTTAAGAGGCTCCTGGTATAAGACTACAGAAAAGCTGGAACTTCAGACTGAAGCTAGAGCTCTGAAGATATAGAGACCTTCTCTGCCAGAAACCACTGATTATAAAGCTAAAATAATTGCCAGAAGTGCACAAATAGAAATCCTTATCATATCACCTGAAGACAAATCTAGAAATTCTAAAAATCTACAGAGGAAAACCAAGTGGAGAATAAAATCAGAAAATTCACAGTAGAAACCTGCTGTACTAGGGCAGCGATTTGGGCTTTCAACTGCCTGGAAGGATAAGAGCATCAAACTCCCCATGACCTGGAACTTGAGCTGTGGAGTGGTATTCTCCACACAACAACTAAAAGTTATCAGTCTTCTGGAAAAGGTAAGGGTATAAGGCGCAACCAACACAGGAATGAGTGCCAATCCTCACGGAGAAGAGCCTTAAATGTCCGAGTGCTCATGATACTGCTAGCCTGGCAGCAGATCTCTCATTCCTTGGCAAGATGGCAACAGGAGGAAGTACGGCACTGAGCACGTGCAAGACAAGTGAGACAATTGGATGGGGGAAGTCCTCCTATCCCCTTCTGGTACCTGATTGGGGGTGAGACTAGGAGAAGGCAGGCACATGTGCCATAGAGGTCAGAATGGGGACAGGGAAGGTGCTGGATTGAGAAACCTGCCAGTCTGGGGGTGGGGGAGAAAGGCAAGAAAAAATTGGTTGGGGGTAGTGGATCCTCCCAGAGCATGCAGAAGTTTGTGTTGAAAAAGTTGGTTTGGCCCATATGGGAAAACAAATATAAATCTGAGGGAAGGAAGGGACAACTCTCTTGCCCACCTTGCAGACAAACTGGTTAGTGTTTGCAGGACCTTCTGGCCTTGGAAGCCACATAGCCAATGGTGATGCCAGCCCTACATGCAGGTTCGAGCAGTGAGTTTAAGGCCTGCATGACCATTCAGCAGTCGCCTGTGGCTCCCAAGGGACAGTACTTTGAATGGGAGAAGGAACTCTGGACACTGCCTTTGGTCTGGCTGAGAATACCTGGGTTTTCCTCTTCTTTTCTACGAGGGGATGGACTTTGAGGCAAGAGTCTGCCATTCTCCCAGATTATGTGGCATTTGAATAAATACCTCTTCCATTTCTCAACAACTTCTACCTCCATAATTTGCCTTTGGTTACAACAGACAGCTGAACCCCCACTTTGGTTGGGTAACACTCATAAAAGCTGATTGGTACAAGGCAGCAGGCCCAGCTGGAATAAATTGGATCAAAGGAACAGAGAAGAAAATGAATGCCACAGGGATAATTTGTGTTTGCTCTAATGCATCTTAATTTACACAAATATAAAAATTTCTACTTTTTCATATCATTCTTGTTCCCTAACAGAGGCCATTTACTCTCACAGTTTTGAGTACACACTGCACGCTGAAGACTTTCTACATGTGTTGTATGTTTGATTGTCTAGGTTGTTTATCCAGCTGTCCAACATTGACAGGTGGCTTTCTCAGTCATAACAAACTTAGTATTTCTGTGACTGATCTCTTCATATGTTATTCCTCTTACCCTGTCCATTTCTAAATGCTCCTTAACATCGATTTGGGTCCTCCAAGAAGCTGACACCACCTTGGGACTAGAAATGTAGAGCTTTATTGGGAGACAGCCCTATAAAGGAGGGATGGAGATGGCATAGGCTGGGAGATCTTTCAGACCACAGAGCAGGTCTGATGCTGTGAGACAAGAGGGTAGAGGAAGACTTGGATGGGAGGAACCTCATACTGTAATGCAGTTCTGAATGTCCTGTCCAGACCAACAGTTCTTGAGTAAAAATAATCAGTGGAAGAGTTCCACACCAGAAAGGAATAACCTAGATCTAGTCCTAACAGGGTGATCAGGCATTAGCTGCTAGGGGCTCATGAATCCCTTGTCAGGCCAGATGCAAAGGTACTATAGTTGTAGCTATCCATCACTATGTAACCTGTAACCGGTACTCTGGAAAGGACATTGGTTTGATGCATCTCCGTTGCTCTCATACTCTTAATTTTCTCCCTCAGTTTATGGCCCTGCCACCATTCCAATTACTCAAATTAAGAACCAGTCACTCTCAACTCCTTTCTCTCTTTGGACCTCCTAGACCCATTAAATTTGCTTTTAAGCATTTCTTGAATCCATCTTCTCTTCTCTGTCCTCTACTTCAGTTGTCCCTGCTCAAGTCCCCTGTCCCTTTCTGCCTGCACTTTTGCCACAGATACTAACTTTTGTATTCATTTTAGTCCCCTCAAATCCACCCTACATATAGGACTGCCAGAGAGACCTATGTAGTTAAAATAAAACTGTTCTATATCCCCCATTTCCAACATAAAAAAAAATCATGCACATTCTTACCAGGATATACCAAATCCCCAAAACCTATGACTCCTGCCTTTCTCTCCAACATTGTCTCTATTTCTTACTCTATAATCCAGAGATGTTAAATGCTGTTTAGCACCTCCATGTCTTTGCTCTCATTTTCCTTTCTCTGTCTAGCATTTCTTTCTTATCTCTTCATGTCAAGCTCACTCCTAGGAATGTTAATTCCTTAAGGTTCAACTCAAGCATAATCTAATCTAGGAAACCTTCCTTGACCACACTGGGTCATATGTAAACTCTC